>JAOEHI010002075.1:0-40345 GCA_025447815.1 Percopsis transmontana
TATAATTTATTTTTTATTTCTTTATTTCTTTATTTAGGTGTCATAAAATGGTTTGGTTTTCTGGAACAGTATAATTTAAATGTAGCACAGTGACTCCCCTGCCCACTTCTTGCACACAGCACCACACACATACACGCACACACATACATTCGTATGTACACACACACACACACACACACACACGCACCTCTAACTAACTACATCTATCTGTATCTATCGAAATAATACACACACACATAAACACACACACGCACTTCTAACTAACTACATCTATCTGTATCTATTGAAATAATATCTATCTATCTCGGTTGCTTTAAGAATGAATTCCAGGTGCAGTTTTGCTCCACTCAAGTTTTGCTCAACACAAGATACAGTAGGTGAAAGTGCTTGTAGCAGTGTCCAAAAGGAAAGTAATGATAATAGCATTTAATATGTATTCAGGCATCGAGAATGTTGTCGCCTAATTAGTCTGATATTAATTTGTTTGTTTTTATCCCCCCCCCCCAGAGTTGTTATGACAAGCGCCAAGTGGTAAACCCACACTCTCCTTGCCAGAATTTAAGGCTTTTCCAAAGCTTCAGATTGGATTGGATCCGAACTGTCGTCGTCTCTCTGAAATGCCTCCCCTGTTTTTTTGTCGTTTGCCTTCCTCTATCGGTAACGCACATCTAACATTGAGCGGCATGACCTGCTCGGGTCAGCGTGATGCTGATGTGACAGAACAACGGGGTTAAAAAGCTGGGGGGAGGTAGACCACGGTGTCACTTATTTGTTCATTTATTTTCATAATCTAAATACCCTTGATCTCAAGCGCTTGACCGCAACAATAGATAAGCATCATCCAGCACCAACTGCTCAAGGTTGTCTGAAATGTACATGGCATGTATACAGGGGTGGAGCTAATGCAGAGAGTGCTTTAGGAACCAATTAAGTGAGATGATATCAGACTGTGTGTGTGTGTGTGTGTGTGTGTGTGGGGGGGGGGGGGGTAGGGTCCAGTATTCATGTTGATGAAGTCCTTCCATTCCATCAGCCTATATTTTTCACATACCCACTTTATACATTGACAATTTCATTGCAGGCAACATTTTGTAGCTTTTGTTTCAAATGAAACAACTGTAAAGGTACAAATTCACATAATGGCATCAAACTTAAACATTTTTTATAGCTATGTAGGCTATACAATAGATACTCAGACTTGAATGGCTATGTAAACACACCCAGTACTGAACATACTTCAATTTAGAGAATGAAACATTAATATCTTTTCAAGTTTATACAATGGCTATCGATCATGCTACTTATAATCACACTACTGAATAAAACAAGTGTTCACTCTGCTTAACATCACCATTGTGTCCTTATTACTTAAATAGATAGGCTGAAAGCAGGAAATTGGTTACCGAGTTTCAGCTAGACATGATAAATTACATCCGTAATAGGTTTATGTAAAATACTTGCCTTCAAAAGCAGTACCCCCGTGTTGTTTATGATTAAAGGCCTTACATCAAATCTTACCCTGCGCTAAGGTTACAGTACAGAGCATGAAGGGATGGATCATGTAGACTTTCCAGGGAAACTGCTGGGTAGTCACTTAATGTTGATCTTTCAAGGTGGGACCAAATCCTGTTTTCATAGCTGGTTTAGCCTACATCTTTGTCTGGAAAGCATTACCGTGAAATGAGACCATGGGCTGACCAGGCCTTTTTGCAACATGATTTCCATGGGTTTCCTGTTCTGACATGGGGATGAAAGTATCTACCTCAGCAGTAGGTGATCCCAGGACCGGTGGTGGGCCCACCGCCTTCAACTATATCCCATTTTTAAAGCTTACTGAACTTGTTAAACCCCCGTAGCTTCCTCAACCTGAGTTTGACTGAATACTGAATTCATATGTCGTTGACTTCCAAGGTCATAAACATATTCTAATGTGTCCACAATGCTTATCGTCTGTACCGGTAGAATGTATACCTGTAGACAGTATTTCAAGTTTTAATCCAAAACCCAAATATACCTTAAATTAAACACAAACAACTATTTCATTCTGCACACTTGGGAACACATACTACAGCGGAGTCTCTGACCAGCTTTGTAGACGCAGTAAAAGTATGTTTTTGAGAAACAATAGAAATCAATAGCAGATGAAAACGCTGATCCGGTTCCCGTCCACGATGCTTTATATCCCCCTCCAAGGATGGATCATGGATTATTTTTCACTGAACGTCAGCTCGGAGACTTATATTGAGGTGAGGAAGCTACAAAGTCGAGGGTTTACTAAAAGTTCAGTACCGATTTAACCTATTTTTGAAGAAGTAAACAGGAGCTGGATAATTCCGAGCAGGTGACGTGCTGAAAGGTGTGGTGGTCTGCGGAGGAGGTGACGCAGTGGTTAGCTGTCTCATCTGACGTATTGGGATTTTAAGCAACACCCGTGGAGTGGGTGCTGACTGTTGTTGTCCTTGGCAGGTCTAGGGCACCTCATGCCTTTTTTTTATCTTAACCTCACCTCACACACGTTGGCAGGAAAACCAGCAGAGTCTTCAAAATGGCAAACCAATGATGCGTCTGTTGGTTGGTGGAGGAAGTCGGCTTTGGTTTTTACCTTGGAGATGTTGTGAATCTGGCTGTGGTTATGCAAGTGGCAATTTTCAGACCAGAAGAAATCCACGCTTGAATGGTCCTTAAAAAATATTTTAGTGAGAAACTCAAGACTTTCTCTAAGAGTTCTAACTCTTAGAGAAGTATTCTGTGATCACTTAACCTCCACTATGGACATAAGTGTCAAACTCATTATCTCAAAAATTAAAAAGTAGAGAAATTTACCATTTTCACTTTCCTGTCATAATTAAAATATTTAATATATTAAACATCCTATGATTAGCTACAGTAACTATGGATAAAAATACTCCTGTCTTTGATTCCTCAATATTCTGGCTACATGTGGAGACAATTCTGCAGCGTTCTTCCTGTTAAGTGCTGTTATTTCGATTTTTTTTTTACCAAACCCGCCTTTCTCTTAAATCACATCATTTAGCAGATGCTTTGATCCAAAGTGCCTTACAGTGAGTATTAAAGCAGGTAGGGGTTAACCATCTTGCTCAAGGATGCCTACAGGTAGGATTGGCATGATGGAAGTTAAACCCAGGACCTTTAGGATGGGAGTCCACCATCCTAACTGCTGCTCTACAGTGCTGTTTAAAGTTTGAATCCAATAATCAGTCTTTAGATGCACTATTTCTGGCTGACTCTTGACAAGGTATACCAAATGAGTGAGTAAGTAAGTAACGTAACGTAACGTAACAGAACAGACAACAGCAACAGACGAACCAACACTGAGACAAGGGAGAACAGAGACTAAATACACTAGGGAGAACGAGACACAGGTGAGGGCGGTGAAGGAACAACGAGGGGAAGGACCAAATAAGGAAACAGGGCGGGGCCGGGGAGAACACAGGGAAACAGGCAGACACACTAGGGGAAAATGGAAACAGACAAGGAAAACAATGAGACAAGACCAGGGAAACAGGCAGGGTCGTGACAACAATAATATCACACAGACTACATCTGCAAAGGGTGATGCACAGCATAGCCAAACATGTACATGTCATGAAAATATAAAACATTGCAGAGACACAACATTGCAGAGACACAACATTGCAGAGAAACAAGCATAAGGACAGCACACAACAGCCAAGGCAGTGCTTAACCCAAACAGGTCATTGAGGGCTTGCTCGAAAGCTGTGGACCTTAAATTGGATATTGGATGCATTATTGTGACATAGTTGAACCATTGGAGCACAATGAACACAATAACTAGTGTCTAGTGACAACCAATTAACCAGATTGATTTACTACTTTAATGAAAATGTTGACCGTGTTGTTTGTTGTTTGTTTGTTTGACTTAAAAAAAATCCCATTTATTAACAAATATTTAAAATAAAAAAAATATTAACATTACGTTTAATGTTAACCAAGCAATGGCATTGATCTGGAATGATTTGATTGGTGCCAATGCAATTTTAATTCCATTGACTACAAAAAATAGCATTCACATGAATGCAATAGATTTCTGGCAATTAAAAATGCACCTGCATCAAGTGTCCAAACAGTAACAAAGCTAGCTATTATCCACAACAAACTGCTAAAACAGCATTTCTGTGGGATTGCGTTGAGTTGTTTATGAGCTGTGAAGAGATCTTAAAAGAGCTGAGATCATTTCTCCAGTGCTGCCAATGAGGATTGAGTGTCAGTGAGTCCTTTCATCTGTTGAAGAGCCGAGCCCTTAGGGCACAGGGTACAGGTGCTCCCAGACACCACATTAAGTTCCATAATGTTGGTGCTGGCATGCTTGACCACAGTCACAACAACAACACCGTTATTGAACCGTTTGAAACCATTGAATTTTGATTGTGCAGTGTCACCCCACACCTTCTTAATAAGCTACAATTGAATCAGCAATGGATTGACTGTGATGGTGAGAGCCATTGGCTGTAAATTGACTTCGCGGCATTGATTCATGGAGGAGTCGCTTGTTTCGACCGCGTTTGCGTTGATTCTCAGGTTTGACTTAATTATGTGGGTGGCGTTTAGTTTAATATTAGATTTTTCCGAAATGTTACAGAATTGGAGATGTGATTAATTAATCAATGAGTCGTTTCTCAGCAAAGGCCGCCATCTCGGTGGAGTTAAATCAAAAGAGCCGGGCTCTGCCAGATACGGAAATGGCTGCTGGATAAATAAGCACATTTAAATTATTAATGGAGTAAAGCACAACTTTTTTACTGCCAAATATGCTAATGTTAAGACGACCCTTGAGAGGAATGAGGGGAATACACTGGCGTGTCCCACAAGTCCAGTTGGGTACGAGTAGTTTGTCACGGGTAAGATGGAACACTAAATAAATAAATAAATAAACTAGAGCCTTGTAGACACGAGAGAAAAAAGAAAACCAAATAAAATTTGACGTAGGGCAAATGAAAATTTGTGGTTAAAGAGTAATAAAGTCGAAAAAAAACACACACACACAAAGACTTGCACCTCATCCATGACATTACACTACCCTGAACATTCCAGCTTGTCTGAAATTTTCAAGGTTAAAAGTTAGTCTGTGGCTGGGTGTGAAAAGAAATAGTTCTTTCTTCGCGCTTGGGGTGTGTGTTTGTGTGCGTGCGCGCACGTAGGGGTGTCTGGCTCAGGGGCTAAAGTCTGCCTGTCAGTTTGAGGGGCCGAACCGCCAGCTGGATGGTAGCAGCACCCAAAGGAGGTGCCCCCTGCGCAAGTTTGTGTGCTCAGCATACAATGACGTTTACCACAGAAACGGTGTATGGAACCGATGGTCTCACCCCATTTCTTCAGTAGATAGACACTGGACATGCAGACGTGCCCTTCAGGAAAGGCCACCGCAGGCTGCTCTTTCTTTGTCCAGCTTTTGACCGTTTTTGTACAGCTGACATTATACTTATAACAGTAAATACTGCACATATAGTGACCTGATACTGCAGAGGCTGTGTTGCCATTAAAATAGTACTATAGAGCTATAAATCGAGACGAAAGCAGAGTATGGGGAAGAGAGTTTAGTTGTTAGGGATGTTGACCCTGGGTTCGATCCCCGACGTGCCCGCTCAATCTGTGGGCATTCTTGTATTTATTTTCTTGTGGCCTGTCATCATCTAATTAGTCTTATGTGTAGGCCATTTAAATCGTGTGCTACTTTAAATTTTAGTCTTGCTTTGTGTCGGCATGTGTCCAAGTTTTCCGGTGGAAAAAGACCAAAACATCTAGCTAATTGCTAGCTACTATAGAAATACTTCTTTTAGTATCTCTCTCAAACAGATACAACCTTTAGTGAAGTAGGAGAGACGGAGACTTTTGGAAGTTGGAATTGACACTTGTTTTAGCTCATTGTCCCACTATGTTGGGATGTAGCCCACCAGTTCTTTGTCCTCCATCTGCCCTACATAGATGTGAAACTGCACCAGCTGGTGGGAAGTATCTGCTCTCTTACAGGCCATGCAAGGCTCTCTAAACCCAATCGACACAAATCCTTCTTAGCTTTACCACATCGTCCCTGCACTATGTATAATTCAAACAAACAGTTTTGTCAGCCAAAATACCTGGAATAATTTGACCAAGATGTTTTGTAAAATATACAGCTAATTAAAAAAATAGCTTCAAGCTATTGCGGACCTATCTTCATTTGTTCTTCATGTGTTGCACAAGGCAAAACAAATGCCTTCTAGGGCAGAGAATGAGAGAGTGCCAGTTTTGATACAGGCAACATTTGAGACTCAGGGTTATAGTACTAATGTGCAAGGTAGGCTAAAAATGTAGCAGACTTTATGAGTATTTATACGTATGTCTTATATATATTTTAAGTGCTGTAAAACTAGTAGACTTTTTACTGTAACTCTTACGGCTATATTTTCGTGGGTGGGCAAAATATCTTGTGATCACATCTAAGCGTGTTTCAGTAATTACGTGCCATGTGCATGCGCATAGTGTACATAAATGTGCATGCGTTAATATGAAACAAAAGTGCCTTTTGGATACTCCCCATTTTCCCTCTTCTTGTAGTTACGCTCATGATCGCTCATGTGTTGCGTCGAGACAGGGCCTGTAGAAATACTATTCTGTAAGACCAATTGTATATGAAATGTCCTTAGTAGCTGATACAACAGAGACAAAGATGGAGAGTGGAAAAGAAGAGATGGACACACAGTTACTGAGATTTCTCAAAATAAAATGTATACGATTCAATGATTAAGATAAAAACAGCAGACTAGAGCAGCAACAGGAACAGAAAGGAAAAGAAATGGAAAGAAAACAAAAGGGACAATAAATAAGTATTGTTATGAAGTTGAGACATCTCCCCAATGTTAATGTATTGCAGTTGTCCTGGCTGGTAATCTTGCTGTTGCATTATTCACATAGCTCTCTCTATTAGAGAGTAATAAAGGATAAGGCTGGTGTCATTTTATATTTTTGTAGTGTAGTGTCATAGTGTCAACATAACCTACGAAAAGTCCTAAACCAACAATGATATTATCCATGGTTTATGATTGCCTATCTAGCCAATGTCCTTGGTTTTCACCGCTCAAACAGAATGCTCAGAAGCTGCTGGGAAGGCCAGCTTGAAATCGTGTGAAAACAGTTTAGCCCCTACTACTGCCCACACTGGGAGTCCTAATCAAATGCACCCGATGGCTTTCCTGTTGAAAATGGAGCCCTTTGTGACAATATATAGCTCGCCTTTTCATATCCAACACAATGCAATGCTCACTACATCCCATTAGAACAATTAAACTCATGCTTGTGGAGGTGGGATATGAGTCACTTGCATGTCGTCTTGTTAAGACAACTAACACCCCACCCCACCACTGTGTGCGTGGGTTACAGATGCTCATATTTTCACTTCAGCCACTGAAGTACTTTCCCATTCCCGTGTGCGGCAGTTTTTTATGTCCTTTACCCTTTTTTTTAAGCTTGATTAGGTACATTATAAATCCGCTTATTGTTATGATGTTCTTATCAGCTATAAGTTGCCAACCATTAAATCCAACCGGATACCTAAACATTACTCCTGACTGGTGGATCTTCTCGTTGATGTATTGTATGTTGTTTACTTTTGCTAGGAGAAGATGATGAGAAGAGAGGCTAGATGCCCGTGATTGATTTGCTGATTATTTGGTTGGCATGCTGTTGCTTGACCTAAATTGCTTTGGTTGAGCAATCACAGTATATTTTCTCTCACACAGAGAGGGAAAAAAATCCCACCAGTGGTGCAGACATGAGTGAATATGTCCGTCAACCCACATACTTTCATCTGTCTGCACCCAAAGATCAAAAGCTGATTGCCATTACCAACTGGATCTCTCACTGTCTGTAACCTGGACTGGAAGGTCAGTAAACAACCCAGATTTCGCACAAATCTCACGTCAGACGCAGAAAGTCCCATTGCTTATTACGTTGTCAATGATAGGTTAATGAGCCCTACAGCACAAAGCAATGAAGCGCTACTGAACTTTTGTTAAACCCTCAACTCTGTAGCTTCCATACCTCAATATAGGGGGGGCAGGATAGTCTAGTGTTCTAGGTTTTGGAATCCCAGCCGGAAGGTCGTGTGTTCAAGCCCCAGAGTTGGCCTACCTGTAAGCATCCTTGAGCATGATGCCTGACCCCTATCTTTGGATAAAAGTATCTGCAAAATTACCTAATTGTAATCGTAATTGTAATATAAAGTCCTATTGCAGATTTTGGCCATGGATTAACCCCTCATTTGCAGGAGATGTGTGACTATAACTCACAGTTATATTTAGGGATGTAACTGTACAGTGAGCCCACGGTATCGGTGCGGTTTCTGTATCTTTTCTATTTAAGAAAAGACGTAAAACACATTATCAACTATAATTTGGCCGGGCAATGCCCCCCAGCTCACCTGTATCACCACCTGTATCACCAGCCTATTTTGAGAAAATAAAATGTATAATTCGTCAGCCAAATGTATTAAGTAACCTTAAAATGTATGAATATCTTGACAGAACAGTAATTATTATAATAATACATATAATAATACATAATTATCAGATTCTAATGCAATTTCGTTATGGCAGTTCATTAGACACCTGCTGGATTGAAATGCCTATACGTCGTCATAGTAACCTTAGAATAAACAGTTTACGTCCAGAGTTTACGTTCCTTTGGCGGCTAACTAGCATCCATAGCCGAGGATTTATTTTTGTTGTGAATGCACTGTAAATTGTAATTTATCATATATTATTTATAATTGTAATGTAAATGATTTGATTGAAATGGGCAGAGAGAGAGAGAGAGAGAGAGAGAGACTGTTCATTCACTGGGAACTTGTTGCTATGCTACCCTTATTGAAACATTGTATCACATAGATGGCTACCACTGCCACCACCGAAACTGCCCGAAATGTTTGTAACAATCTTTCATTTGCCCAGTAATGTTCCGCGAGCTGTAAAGAAAACGTCTTGAACATTGCTGGCCGTCCCATTGCACCTACCTCATGCTCGCCCCGTTGGTTACTTTGCTGCTGAAATGTGTGCAGGAAGGGACATTGTAATGCGGCCATAGGCGCCTGAGCAACGGAGCAAGTGGAGCAAAGGTGTCAGCCCTAGGTGTGCATTATATTTGCGTTTGTAACATAGGCTGTCATGAAACTTATCACAAGTCTTCGTGTTATTTTGTACCACTCTTTATTAACAGGAGTACTTGCTATTACTATACACTCTCAGATAGACTTCTCGGCAACACAACACTTCACCACCTACTGGATAAACAAGGTTTTATTTAAACATGGTAAGACTCAAATTTGTCCATATTTGTTGTCTATATAAGTGCCACATACAGCCACATACAGTATTTCAGATGTCCGTCAGGTCACTGTCCAGCTCCTCCCTGATCACACAGACAATACTGTCATGACTGAACTTTACATCATGAACGGCTAGAGAAGATGACAGATTAAATCTTAAATTGTAAATTGTACTCACACACTAAACAGAAAGTAGCGAATCTGAATGTATACTTCAAAATAAAAGTTCAAATTATTTAATATATAACAACAGTACATTAACATGTAAATATCTAAAAAATCAAGATTATATCCAAGTCAATCGTACTAATCACCTATTAATTAATTATATTATTTATTATTTATTATTTTCGTAATGCTAAATATGTCTGTGTCAATATCTAATGTTAGCAAAAGAAAATATAAATACATTATGAAATTTAACCGGGATACATATAAATTTCAGCATTTACTTGTAAGCCCACTTATACCAATCACATCATGCGACGCACAACCCAATCTTCTTTGATCCAATCAGAGGAGAGGCAACCGCGCCCACTTAGGAGACCGTAAGTGTATACCATTACATACCATTGATGCAGCTTGTAATGTAACGGATGGCGTGTACCACAATTATTGTGTCTCATGTTTGCTTACTTTCTGGTGTATGTTTTACTATCCGTAGACACATTTGAAGTACTGTATGTTTTTAAGAAACCACAAACCTTTTTTTCCTTAACTGCGTGAGGACTTAATACACAAGTAAGGAGGTATTAAGGTTGAGAATTGAGGTTTTAACAGAAAAGTAAGTAGCGCTTAGCAGTTGGACTAAATATAATCAATGAAATTCAATAAAAGTTATTTACAAGCTCTGAAGTCTGTGGAAGTGTTATGATAAAAATCATGAAGATGCACTTACACACCTGTTTCTCATGTGATGAGACAGATCCCTCAAAGGAAATGAAATTATTCAGCAAAACCCCCTAAAACATTTTATTCCCTACAAGACATTCTATTTTATTCACCTTGGTAAGGCAGCAGAGTTGCGACAGACTATCTATTTTACAGATTTCTTAAGCAGACACGCTATTGCTTTGTTGAGACACTGAGTGTGATAAATTGGCTCTATTTATTCTCTGAAAAAAAACGACTAAAAGGTTCATTTGTCGGTAGTATGAAAACAGAAGTAATTAAGTGACAGACGAGACCAACTAGTCAAAAGGCAATGTGTTACTGTATATGACATGCACGTTTCATGTCACAAACGGGACTGAGGCCCGCCTGCAGGTCACAGGTTCTGGTACCGGGGCCCCTGGGGGCTCCGGTAGCTGTGGCGGCTGAGGTTCGTGAGGAGTGTGGCGGGAGACTTTCTCTCCCAGCTGCCACCTGGCACAGGCTGAGGGCACAGGGCCCCCATCCAGCAGCCCTGGCCCAGAAAGCAAGAACAGGGGCAGGATTCATGCGACATCCAACGAGCCTCATTCAGTGGACAAACCCCAATGCCAGTTGGTGATGCCGTGCTGTGTCCTTCCTAAAAGAGAACCCCGCGTAGCGAGACGACGAGAAATATTGAGCAATCCAAGTGATTCATTTTAATGCAAGGCTTTTTTATAGACCATCATTTCTTTTTATGGATTCTATCATAAAATGCTTATTCAATAAGAGCTAACCACACAACGTGAGAAACATCCTTTTTTTTGGTTGCCTGATTTGTTTTTCAGTCATACTCACAAGCCATCGCCTTTTAAAGAGTTGCAATATATTGCAGTTATTAGCCAGATGATAAATATAGAAGAGAAAGCGTGCTAAAGCAAAATGTGCAGAGAACTGTATTTACTGCCTGATGTTTTAAGGGAATTCATGGTAACAAATAATTCAAATTCTCACCCACAAATGGACCCAGGCAGACACACAGTGCACATGCAAATATGTGTGTCCGTGGATAGCTGCTCATACGCATGTTATCGTTGACACAAGTGTGTTTGTGTGCGTGTGTGTGTGTGTGTTATAGCGATACTATGGCTGCCCTCCATGGAAGAGCTTGTTGGAAGGGTAGGTTGAGGATGGAACAGGGAATTACTGGCATCATTTCCACTCCCTTGTGCAAGGCAATGATTGGCCATGTCAAATCTGCAGCCAGTTTATAGCCAGCTGCTCAGAATTCTCGTGCTGCCCTGTGAATCTACCAGCCCGGTCCTTTTTAATATGAAGTAGGAGCAGTCGCTCTGACTATATGTCCAAGCTTGACAGAGCACTAAAAGGAGGGTTTTTTCCAACCTAAAATATTTGTGAGAGTGCCACTAAGGATGAATAATTCAATGGTGCTTTCAACTGGGTAGCGCATAAATTGAAATATAGCAACCCCCTCGTCCGCTGGTACACCTGCAGCTGTACACAATTCACTTTTCAACAGCGGCTTTGGAACCATGAGGATTGTGTTCAGTCTTGCTGCGGCGCCATCGCCGAGCAACTTTGTGTTAAAATTAGATTACTAGATACTGGTAGCTGTCATCAATTTTACTTACTCTGATCCGCCATTGATCTCGCCTCAGCCCGACCCACACACCCCGACAAACACAAAGGCTCAATCCAACAAACACGAGCACACGCGCACATACACACTATCACCCGCTCTGATGTTAGATTTGGAGTCCTATTAACTATACAGTATGTTTCCATCAATCACAGTTCACGGTGCGTTTGTTTGTCAGAGTCTTTGATGCGATTAGAGCACCGCTCTATACTTCACAGTTGGCGCGGCTCGTGTTTTTGAAATGCACGCAATCGCTCGCCCTCTTGCTCGGGCGATGCGCGTGGCTGCTCGGTGGAAGGGACCGGAGATTAAGCACTTGGGCCTCAAACGTGTTGGCTGTCACAGGTATCTGTCCCTGCTCTGTGCCTGATAAGGGCCACTCGCTCCAGAAGCAGCCCCTTCCAAGTTAGAAAGCGCAGCGAAAGAAAAACTGTTTGGACCTGTTAAGATTGATTTTTTTCTTCCCTAAAACTGATTTACTATGAGCATGGGCCCCAGGCAAATGCACATCCAAAGATGACCACCTACCCCTCTTGAATTTCAGTTTTTCATGTTAACTCGTGCCAGATAAGAAGCGAACATAGCAGTTTAATATTTGAAAGAGAAATCAACTACTTATCGTTCTGTTGTAAGTAAACAGCCCAGAAGATTTCCCAAGCTCACTGTTTGGAGAGTGCCAATCATTCAGCACTCAGATGTGGGATCGGCATGTGCTGTCTCTCTAACAAAAACAACAATGTTTATGTTTCAACCACAGGGGCAATTGCGGACACAAATCAAGAAGTGTACCTGTAAATACATATTAGCTTTCAACCGGTTCATTATAGTCAGTAAAACTTTTGAGTTAGGTAAGGGAACATAATTAGGGAAATTTCTAGTGCATGGTTGGAGCAAATACATCGCTAGTACTTTCTCAACCTGTTCTCACCACCTTGGGTGTGATCCAAGAGCTGGAACTGACAATTAAAATGTGTGTGCTTGCGAATGTGTTTGCAAGTGTAAGTGTGTCGGTGTCGTCTGAGGTCTTCTATGAAATGTGAGAGCCCCTTTATTATACTGTCATCAGACGAGAACACACTAAAATATTGTTCAACCTGTTGCAGAATATTTTCCCTTATTCCATTCCTCATCAGAAGACGTCATGGGTGGTTTTATGCAAATAAAAAATTTAAAAATGTACACTGAAATCACACATCGGGTCTTGAACCCGATGAACGAACCATATTAAAGATCAAAATCTGTACATGTGTGTAATTCGTTGAGAACAAAATGATGTAACAACGGTCAATGAAAACCAAAATTACCAACCGATTGTGGGAAATTTGAATATTGAAAGTAAACAATTGAAATCACAGGCTGTTCCAACTTGCAGGAATTTCATTACGGCAACTCATGATGTGACTCAGTAGTGTGTATGGCCCCACGTATGCACTCCCGACAACGTCTGGGCATGCTCCTGATGAGGTCCTGGGGGATCTCCTCCGAGACCTGGATCAGGGCATCAGTGAGCTCCTGGACAGTCTGTGGCGCTGCTTGGCGGTGTCGGATGCGCGATACATAACGTCCCAGAGGTTCTCAATTGGATTCAGTTCTGGGGAACGTGAGGGCCAAGTCAATGGCATCAATGCCTTCGTCATCCAGGAACTGCCTACACACTCTGGTCACATGAGGGCAGGCATTGTCCTGCACCAGCAGATACTGGTCCTACTGCTAGGTTGATGCCCTTCTACGGCCCTGTCCAGCTCTCCTCGTGTAGAGGCCCGTCTCCTGGTATCTCCTCCATGCTCTTGAGACTGTACTGGGAGACACATCAAACCATCTTGCGACGGCACGTATGGATGTGCCATCTTGGAGGAGCTTCAATTGACTTGGTGTTATACTGTGATGATCATGTGTTCCCTTAATATTTTTGAGCAGTGTATTTGAAGACATACTAGCATAGCATCTCATAAAAACCTACAAACTTCTGATTGGAATCAGGTGCAATAAGGTGAATGGTTTTGTAACTAGTTGCACATTTGATCTTCCATCATTTCATTCGTTTTTTAATTAACTGGTGTCAAAGCAAGATGTGGTTGTTTAATAATGTTCTCGCTCAGCTGCCGAAGTTGACACAGTGTTAGTCACCCGTGGAAGGTGTTGTTTTGTAAGCCAATAGGTGTAGGCTGGGGTGCCTTCAGATGGGGCACTAGTAAGGTTAATAGACTGACTCTATCGTCTCATGATGGCGGCATAGAAGTTGTATTTTATTTTTGTATGCTTACCGCCTGTCCATCTTTCTATCTACAGTACCTGTTAGTGTTGTTACCATACCAAAATTTGGATTTCGATAATGATGCCAAGTAAAGTATCATGGTACTCAATATTGAAATGATACTAATGATTTAAATAAAAAAGCGGTAATGTCACAATGTTTTAGTCTTTTCTTTTAAATTGGAACTTTATTTCAATGTATACAGAAAAGTAAGTTGGCTGCTTCAGCGTAGCAGAGGCCACACTTGGTGTACTTGAGGCAACAGACTTTGGCAGTTGCAAAATCTATATTATAAAAACTGTAGAATGTAGACTTAGTAGACTGATTTTTCTACAAGCCGCGGTGGACCATCGGCAAGAACACTCGTACTTGCAGCCATGCCTCTCCTTTTGTCACATCACATGAAACCTGCAGCGTGCATGAGAGAAAGAAGCAGAGTGCAAGCAGAGCGCTGCACATAAACACAGGAAATATTTTAACGTTTTATTGGCAGGGTTTCTTGCATCGGTATACCGTGCAACACTAGTACCTGTATGCCTTACTTTCCTGCAGGTGTCTCTGTCTGTGCCTGCTGTTCTTTCGTAGAAATGCAATTATAAGTGAGTTTGGACGAAATTGGACGAACAAGGCAGCCTAAACAGCAATGGAACAAACTGTCTTTGTTTGAGGGCACATTTTGTTGTTGCTGTTATTTAGGAGACGAAAAAAAGCCTAGCATCTTGGCAGATGATTAATTATTGTCAAGTGATGGAAACCCCCAGCTTTCCATGTCCCCACCCCCAAATTCAGCAAACCCAGTTCCTTGGTGTGGTTGTGACATTTCTGTGTATGTGCAATTATGCCTCATTGCTCAGAGTGACAGATAGTATTGTTTTCTGACTCATGTCACCCATGGTTAGGAACATTTTTCTTGCTTGTCTGTTTCTTGCAAAGGCTTGGCAATTTCAGGGTTGTTGCACAGACAGTCCTTAAACCTTTTTTAATTTTCATGAATTATTGTCATCTCTGATTGTTTTATCCCATTGAGGGGGGGGGGTTTACATCCCAAAAGAAATATAGCATCTGTTAGAGTAGAGAATTAGAGAATTGCCTTTTCTTTAGTTAGGAAGTGACAGTGTAGAAATTAAAGTATAAAGTGGCAATAAAAGTGACAGCTGTCAAAACAGGTCTACAGTGTATTGCTGGCATTGACTTTGCCCGTTAACTCTTTGTGTAAAACCTAGCTCTCGTGTTTAATATCATGTCAATGGTCTTTTCAACATAAAACAGCTGTTTAATCAAATACGCTGAAATTTTTTTTCATTAGTTTCACTAAATTTATTGGTGTTTGTGGTTTCGTTAGTTTTTAGGATACAACAAAGAAAGGAAAAGCTTTTATTTATTAATCCTGTGTACTTGTGTGTACTTGTTACTCAAAAACAGTCATCATGTGTGCAACACTTGCTATATTCAGTTCAGATAGATACCTGTATGTACGCATATATTTTCATGCTACATTAGATAGCCTTGTTAGGGTTGTATGGCTCTAACATGATAATCTAATGTAGCTTGAGTGCTCTCTGCCCAGTTATTAACCCAAGGCCCCCTGGGCCCCTGTTATTAACCTAAGATGCTGTGCAACAATCAAGATTGACCCATGTGTTGTCATGTGATACTGTAAATGACAGTAACTGACTAGGCTAAATGACCCTTCCATGTTATCTCTGTAGAGATTTTCTTAAAGTGCCTTTTTATAACAGTAGAGACCACTCCATACTCCTATACAAGACACAAAGCATTAGCCCAGTCCATTAGCCTTTGTTGTTGACAAGTGTCTTCTCAAGCCTAGTTTAGTCAATCTCCTTCCAAGTGATTTCATTTTAAAAATTATTTCTAAAAATATACCCTGTAATGGCATGCAAAACCGCCCCCCCATGCGAGCATCGACGTACTGTTACAAAGGAGAATTTAGACAGTGTGCTTCATATTAGATGCTCCCAGGTGATCTTGAGTGTTGTTTATCAAATGCACATTTTTTATGTGTGACTGAAAATGACCTCCGCGCTCCAGTCAGTTGGTCAACACAAGGGAGCACCAGTTCTCTGAAGCCTTTAATGAGGTAGACAATCCAGTAAGCTCTTGACTGTTGCTTTTATGAGCAGGCTTTGTTGTTTGCCCATGCCATTTCACAGATTCATCTCCAATTCGCCAGGTCCCTTAGCATAGCCTTCAGAGACCACATCTCAGTACCTGGTTATCCAAAGCACTCCTTTCTTATCTTAATGTCTTACATCCATTCTTTATATTTACCCCACTTATTGCTATTCAGGGTATCTGGGGGAGTGTTTGTGTGTGTGTGTGTGTGTATTTCACATCAGACAAGGAGGCACCCTAGATGGAATGCTAGGTAGATCAACCGGAAACACACACCATTTATATCTATGTGCAATTTAGAGTCTTTAATTAGTCTGCACATCTTTGGTAGGAGGAGACCCAGAGGAAATATTGGGTTTTTTAGTGGTACCTGGTGCAGTTGAGAATAGAAACAAATGTTGTTTTTCCCCCTGCAAATGTTTATTGCTGAACAAATTGAAGGCCAAAGAAATGCAAATTGATTTCATTATAGTGCCCCAGAAGCCCACTGTTTATATGTTCACAAAATACAACTGTACAGAGCCTGAAAGCTCTATGGGGGAACAGGGTAGAGAGGAGTGCTAGCCACTCATCGCTAAGGTGCAGGAGGGCCGCGTAAATAAAAATTTTCAACATGACACAAAACTAAGGAGTGTAGTGTAACACTATACTATACTGTGGTTCTCAAACTTTTTTGGCTTCTGTAACTATTTTCCAAGCCAAATACCCCATTACTGACATTTTTTCCAATGATGATAATAATAATAAAATCAGTTATTATTATTATGTATCATGTATTATGTATATATATTTATGTATTTTCTTAATGAAAAATAAGAAAATATATAAATACACGCTGCGATACTACACACCACCACTGTGTGAGAGAGTTTTAAAAGCTCTGCCTCTATAGCACTTTTCGATGAAATGTGAAATGAACATGCGGTATCCAGTTCTTATTATACATCCATGGATATACTTTACGGGGGTTAGTTGTATAGAGATTGTTGTGATTCAAGGATTTAATTTGTTGTGATCATCAAAGTGCCAAACTAATCAAAATTGTGGCTTGGATAATGTGATTCAGGGCTTTTCTGGGCTGTTTCCGAATTCATTCATCTGCCACACTTGTGACAACCAGTAGAGCGGCTACTCTTCCTGTCTGAATCGCCACCAAAAGCCTAAATTTGGATGCTCATTCAAAGCCAGTGTCTCTCTGGGGGGATTTACATCTGCCCGCTATTTTGGTGTGCCCAGTTCCTCGCAGTGTTTCCTCACCAATGCATGGAGGATGATGCCCTTTCTTTTTCGTGTCGTGCTTTGTTTTGTGGCTTAATCTGGTGCATACAATCCCCCTTCTACATGGAGCATATGTGGATTTAATGTTAACTGTCCCCACAGTGCCTTTTTTTTAATTTATTGTTGAATCTGTTGAGGCTTTTGATAGGCCATACCGATGGCTCAGTGTGAGGTCTTACACGCCACACATGTGGTGTGATTAGTGACTACAGCCCGGCTGATATTTTTTCTGATTCACCCCTGATTATTTGTTTAATGTATACATGAAAAGATCATACAGTATTTTAGCATGGAGCCCTCAGATATTTTTCAAGGACCAAAGAGAAGCTGTGATAAAGATACCACAGTTGTAGTAGGCACTGCAAAAATGTTTAATGCTCTTCCTCGTCTACTAAACTGTAATAGATAGATAGTTTAGTAAAGGGTCATCAGCTGAAAGATTCAGCTTTTCAATATCAGCTGTGTACACATATCAGCCAAAATACTGTACACTGATACAGATAAATCTGTTACTGTTATGTAGTTATGATACATGATCTTCTTCATGAACGAATGGAGTGGATGACATTGGATTTATCTGCATATCATCCTCTGACCGCTTTTACGGCGAGCTTCGCCCCATAATGAGGTTTTGTAGGGATGGTCAGATCTGATGGATTGAGGTATTTAGTACGTTGCACCGGCATTGTCTGAGAAAAAGAGGCTTGTGAACAGTGATTTTGAGCGACAGTCTTGTCAGATATCAAAATGCTTTCAAGGAGTTCAGGCAACCCTCATCTTAAAGTGTGTTAGCCCATCGGTTTCTTCCCGGGGGAGGGACATTTCATTTCCATAGCGGCCCTGGTCTGATTGCATGCTGCAGGCGGTGTTTCCCTGCAGAACACGGGCTCTTCATTATAAAAAGCCCCTCGCCGTCCATCCCCCGCAATTCTCTGACCTAATGACTTTCTAGAGAGCAGAGCCTTGGATTAAGCTATTTTCCCTGATCTTTTGTTTCTGCAGCCCTGCCTCTGTAGAACAGTGTGTTTGTTTGTGACTGTGTGTGTGTCTGGGCCAAGTAATTTTAGAAAATAGCATCGGCCTTTGGTGGCATTACACAATGATGTACACTAGGGGTGGATGGTATAAACAGTATAGAAAGTACGCCGGTATGATTTTCCCTACGGTATGGATTTTTGACAATACCGTGCCGTGGAGCCCTCACAGAGGCAGCAATGCACTACATGTGCCTAGTCTGACAGAAAGAATAACAGACATGCCCTACTACATACGTCAAAAATGCATAGCAGAGCTTAAAACTACAAACTATTGAGATGGTGAGATGGTAGTCTTGTGGAAACTCAAAGCAGCCCAACAACTACGTGGAAAGCGAATCTTACTCAGATGAAGAAAGCTCCAATGCAGCTTTCACTGGTGAGTGCCTTGAAAAGACAAGAGAAATTTAGAGACAGCAATAAGGCAAAAAAAAATAGTATGGATGACCAGCCAACGTAGGCTTTTGCCGGCTTATAGAGCCATGGTATCTCCTACCCTTCCGAGTCCCAACACTATATTTCAGATATGGCTATACCAAAACTTTATAACAAGATTTGCGATCACCTACGGATTTGTAGCGGAAGCGTTGAACGTCCAAAAAACCTTTAATGAAACTCGTAGCAAATGAGCATAATAATAAACCATCAGGCACATCCTTATTGAATGTGTGGACACATTACTGCTACTCACACTCTAAACAGGAAGTTGCATATCTAGAGCTTTACTTAATAAAAGTTCAGATAATTCAGTAATATTCTGACATTTTTATTAATTAAATTTGATTGGAACTTGAAAAAAGGTTTTGCATTTATTTCTATTTATTATTGCAGTTTTGAACAATAAATGTTTTTAAAATACCTCTGTACTATGTGACATATGTCCTAGTAAAACATTTAAGAGTACAGTAATGCTTTACCCCTTCAGAAGCCTTTATATTGAAATTTCAAGTAAAACGAATATACCGTAATATATACTGTTACCGTCCGTACTTAATCCAGTTTTTATGATATCGTACTCTATCCTAAATGGCCTAAATGGTTAATTAATTTTGTTATATGATTAGTTCTTGAAGCAGGTCATTTATCATAAAAATTCAAAGCAGCAACATTTCATTTCTGTAATTAATAATTAGAGAAAATAACTTGTAATAATCTAAATTAAAACTTAGTTGCTTAGTTTTCTTTCTTACATTCTCTTATAAATTGTGTAAATCAATTCACAAAACCTATTTAGCATTTAGTCATTTTATAGCTACCATGTTTGATATACATTTCATTGGCATTGAGAAGCTTGTTCTTTAAAGTGAATGGGATATTGAATTGCTAAAAATCCTGTTCACTGTAAGTGTCAAAAAACTGAGCTTCTTAAAAAATCTCTGTCATTCTTGAAACCGACAATTTGCAGCCATCAAACAGTGGGAGAGAGCAATTTATTCCTCTGATGGTGTATTATTTATAATTGACAAGGAATGAATAATAAGACTCATTTTAAAAATATGGAGAAGGCCTTTTTATGATTATTTCTGAAACATGCTGCTCTATTCAAATCTTAATATTTCAACAATAGCAACCTGCCGACCAGCAGAATTGAAACATTGAGTTGGAGACAGACTTATGGTGTCGTACAGATGGCTCAGTGCGCAGTAAGAAATCTGAAAGCAAAACTAAATGGACACAGAGGTGTACCTGGGTGGCATGGGATGGCCGTCAAGATAGCCTAAGACGATGATTAAAGTACATAACAGAAAACATCAGTTTCAACTGCTAACAAGGCAGGCCTTTCCCCCCCCTAAACGTTACGGGATTCTTTTCATATTGTTATCATGAGGTCTACAAAGGGATTTTGTGCTGGTCTTATATTTCTTCCAGGCCAGACCTTTTCATCATTTTGTCAGTTGAAGAAAACAAGACGCTTAATTCCCTAACTGGTACCAGACCCACAATGCAATAATCTCTGGGCCAGCTGAGCCACGTGGAAGTTCATAAGCTCAAAAATTCTGTTCGGCACCCTAGACTGACTTTGAATGTTCTTTGAAAGGACATGAACAGAGCAATTTAACTGCTTTACATTTCAATATTTAATGTCGGCCGCCATGTCCTTGGCATGAGCCCTGGGCCATATACGTGTATTTCATGTGTGTACCTGACATGCTTAATAGCCTGGAAAATGACAATCTTACGTTTTTTTTTTAACTGACGACTTTAAGTAACATCATCTACAGTCAAATCTGACTTATATCTGACAAAAAAATATGATTTGTCCTGGGCAGAAGTGTGAAGCCGGGCTGCCTGTCATTCCTTCCTGTGCACTTTTAATTAAAGGAGAAAACAGGTAGTGTACGATGGCACCTTCCCCCGTGGAGAGCTACACCTTTTTGTTTTTTTTCCGTTACATGGCCGCTTGTGTTTTGCAGAGAACCTTCACCTCGCACCTCCGCCGCTGCTGATCGCAGACAGCAGTCATTTGAGGAGGAAATCAAATTTTCCCTGCTTCATAAAACGTCTGGACGCTCGACAATACAGGAATAAAGGCGTCCTCATTTGTGTCTTTTCTTTTTCGCAACATTGTGGGGTGCCAGACAAATGAATCAGCTATGACACAGATTAGCTACTTTAGCTTGACGGAAGCCTTCGGAATAATGGCATGGTGCCCATGACCAAGCATTTTCTAGGCTATAACCAATTACTCTATTGAGTCTCCAATGCATTGTGAGTGTGTCTCTCTTGTGTGCGCACACACTGTGTTTTATACCCATGAATCTGTTCATGTTTTCATGGGCTCGAGAACTTGCACCTCTAACCTTTACGCTGGCAATCCTAATTTGAACAGTGCAGTCTGGTGCAGTTGCAGGGTAGTCGGCCAGCAACAAATGTAATCCTCCCCCAAAAGAGTCAGACCACTTGTTAGGAACCAAATTGGTGGGAACAGCTGAAGTCAAGCTGTAAAATGTTTAACTAGAGTGCTATAATAAAAAAAAATAAAAAAAATAAAACTCCCCCAAGACAGTACGTCACTGAAACTGAGAACCATTTCAATCACACTTAAGCTGCGAAGGACTGTGACTTCCATATACACAAAATGGTTAAAGTTCTGTTCGGTATGGATAGCTGGAATGAAAATCTCATGCTGTTGGCACAGAGAGTTCTTCTTTTTTATTTTCTTTAGAGCTCATTTTGAATAGCAGTGTGAATATTAAGCATTACAAATCTAAATGTCTGCAGAAGCCACAGCAGATAACTCAGCACTGGCAGGACACTTAGGCAACGACCCAGTGCAATTCCAAATGGCTGTTGTGTATCTGGGCATTTAAGATGTTTTTGGTGGTTGTAGTAGGTTATAAAATAGTGTTTGAAGGTAAAAGTAACACTAAAGACAAAAAAAGTACAAAAGTTGAAACAATTAAGTTAACCTTGGTGACCAGCTATACTGACTTTAGATCAGAAGGATGTCGCTTTCAGATCACCAGGTATTTGGGGTAAATAACCTATGATTCAGCCACAGTGTTTGAGAGGAAACTGCAAAATCATAGGCACACACAAGAAGGAACTGGAAAACAATCAGTGATTTGCACGCTTCTTGTCTGCCTCTTGTCTCTTTTCAAGTTAGTTTTGATAACTCGTCTTCAGAAAAGCATAGGCTAAACCCCAGTTCAGTGCGGTAGGCATGAAAGCTCAACTCCAGATTGGCAAAAAAGCCTCCTGTATAAGCCTCAGTACGTCTGGACCAATGTGTGATAGACAGCCTAATGTGGAATGCTTTGGCTCATATGGGCCCTATTTATTTTCTGCCAGTAACCAAAACTACCACGGTGTGAACTTTATGCCAGTGGTGAAAGATGTAGATGAGGTAATAGAAACATAGTGTTGAAATGCTTTGCAAAAATCTGATCAGTGTGTTGGAACTGGAATGTATCATGTCCAAAAGTGTCGTAACAGGCGCTGTTGAAATGTACAGAAATTCAGATGACAACAGTGAATCCTAAATGGCAGTGTACTGCGCATCAATATTCTAGCTTTAGCACAAAGTCACGAGGGCAAATCAAAGTAGATAACAAATCCACTGTGAATATCCGGCAAAACAATTTAATATTCACTTTGGTTCGCAGCGGTCTTGGAAACTTTTGTGCATTGATTAAACTCCCCTCAACAACAACTGATGTAGTGTCCAGACAAGAATGAAACGGGGTGTTTTAGGGCTGCCAGGGCATAGTGCTATGCACATTTTTCATTGTGACTGACTGGAACACAACAAATCGTCCTCGTGCGTGCTGTGGTCCGGCCTTTGGGAGTTTGCAAAAATCTCGTTTGGGCCCGTAGCCACGGCACCAGAGGCTAGCTCGTCTGCGATGGGATATGCTGATAGCGGATGCTCCTCCCTTCCTCCCCTGCCCGCCGAAGGGATATGTGCTCCGGTGCGAGCCAATAGACAGTGGAGACGACGAGCCAACGCGTTAGGTGTGAAACAGCGTGTTTACATTTAAATGGTGCCAATTTACTGCTTAAGAGAAACAGTTATCAATTCCAATGAAGCCAAGATAATTGACTACGAATTTAATTTTGGAGTCCCAACATGATTATGCTGTGTCTTAGTGCCTGACTGTTAACGGTAATTTGTCGCAGGTTTGTTCGGGCTGGAATTCAATCAGAGGGACATTATTGATTAAGTGTATTGCTCCTGCACAGAGAAAATCGTGTTAAAATAACGGCAATGCACTTTTTCTTTCCTTTGTAATTTGAACAAATAGATATTATTTTTTTATCCCTCCAACTATACAGCTGCTCAGCTATACAGCTACTCACCCGTTGCTATTTAATGACTATAAAAATTGGTGATGATTTTGTAATCTGCATCAATAATAACTTAGCTTCTTCTCTGTACAATCCAATTGAACAACACTGCTCTGATATGACTCGCAACCTGACACTTAAATCCTTGTCGCCGCACTCACCGACGGAGGAAATAATTGAAAATTGCTGACATTGATTACAATTTCCTCCGACCCCTATATTTCCCACATCCCTCTCTGTCAGGACGGGCTCGTCTTTGGTGAACTGTTGAAGCTTGTTGTTAGATGTCCCAGGTGGCGGCTGCTAGCATAAGGGTGAAAGCAGGTGGCGAGGAGTCTTTGACATTGACACGGCGGAAAGAGCATATTAATGTGTGTGTGTGTGTGTGTGTGTGTGTGTGTGTGGGTGAGGGGGGTTCAGGCTGACTTTCACACACATTGCTCACTCTTTCACACCAGACTCAAAGTGCTCCCCTTCTATTCTAAGCCTCCTTTTTGCAATCCGCGCTGCCAAATAAAACAACGAATATTGCCTCTCAACTGCAAACACACTTTATTAACTGGGTGGGTTGTGTTGTTATAACCTCACTGGCAGCCTTGTGCACAAGCACTCAGACACCAGTGTGTCTGTTCTCATTTACAAGTGTTTACGCTGACTCACCCCCACATACGTACACACAATCCGTTTTTTTCTAATACTGTATGTTAGCAAATGAAATACACACACACACACACACACACACAAATAATGCTACTCCTCTGCTGACACATGGACTGGGATAGAAAATATCCTATCCATCTTATTTTCAAACACAATAGTAATTATTAGCATAAATAGTTAGCATAAATATATATATAAGGCCGGACGTCCGAACACAAATTAAAAGCTTTACTTTTGCATTAAAAAAGGTACATTATAGGTGTTGTTTAAAAAAAAAAGAATACAAGGCTAACAGTAGTTTTTAAAGCCATACAATCCTCTGGGGCCTTGAACAGTGTTTTCGGTAGGAAAAGACCAGTGGTCATACAGGTAAATGAGGCACAGCCCTGATTGGCTGATGCTCCTTGACATCATTCCCCATGCAGTCTGACATCACCATGTGACAGAACAGAGAATGCCACCTGACTTCTCGATGGGACCTTTTAAGGTTTTGATGCATCTTCAAGCTTAATATGAGAATGTACTCTCTTCCATGTAGGCACTGTGGTATTGTCGCCTCTGACTGGAGGATTTCAGTGAATGGTTTCTAATCATATCTAATGTTCCGTGTAAATCTACCCTGGTTTTGTTTCACACATTGGCACAACCCCACACATTGACAGTATGAGTTTGTGTGTGCGGAGAGTTTATAGCAAGCTATGCCAATGTTTATGTGTGTGTGCACGTATGTGTGTATGTGCCCATAAGCCTGCGCGAGGCTGGGGTTGACAGCGGCACATTTGGCTTCTTAGTGGAGCGTAGAAGTGCGATGCAGACTGGGGAGTGCTCACATGTCTCTCCATAGCCGGGGCTCCTGGCGCATGACCTTATTCCCTGTGACATTTGCAGTCATTAATTTGTGGTCGTGTAGTGATGGAGTACCTCTCCTGGGCTACATTGTGAATGTGTCACACCGTTTTCTGGGTGGCACGGAGGTCACGCAAACCCCGCGATGGCGTTGGGACGCAAACTTACCTTTGATTCATTCTGCTTCTACACAAGGTTTCTGTGGGGTTATTGACATTTGTCTTATGATCGTAGAAGCGCTGGCGCCATAGTTTTTTTCCTGTATCAACTTACATATTTGCACAATGTTGAACACCCTAGTATTGTGTTTATTCTTATTATCATACATCTCTTAAGCCTCTGATTTATTTTCCCTATAAGCTGGTCGTTGTTTTATGTTGATAAAAGGTTGCTTTGTTTGTTTTAATACTTTACAGCTGTGCATGGCTCACAGGCGATTAGTTGCTCAGTATATGCTTTTGAAAGCTGTTTTACGGAAAGCAAAATTTTAGAGTTGTCAAAGATGTCGCTCTTTTTCATTCCACTGAAGACAAGCCCTGTAATTTTCCACGCCACGAGGCTCATCAGCTTCCTTCGATCAAACTCACTTTAACAAAACAATTGGTAATTATCATGACAGGTGTGCTACTTTGTGTCCTGCGTGGTTTTCTTATTAAAAGCTTAAATGCTCTTAGACTTCCAAGTAATTTATTGGTTTCTCTGTGAGTTATTTCGGTAGGGGGGGGGTCTTCGATATATGTCTATCGGTGATTTATCATCCTGTGCTCGAGTCGTGGAACAACAAGGGAAATCCGGGGAAAGCAGGCAGGTTTTGGGGCTGTCAGATGTGCTGCAGTATATTGGGAGTAAAAGGTTAGGCCTGCCACTGAAACGGGCTTGGAACAAATCCGATGGGTATTTACCGCGTTAATGTCGTCACCCCACTATCGGCATTTGTATGTTTTATCTTGGTCTGAAATAACACTTTATAGATCTGTTGACAGACTATGCAGGGCAGTTGTTACACATAGCGTGTCTCTTATCACGGCTGAGATTGCATTAATGTTTGTTTTCTGTTCAGTGGGCATTATGGCTAGAGGCCGCTTTGAGCCAGGGCCTCGTGATTCCCGGTGATGTGTTTTCCTGATGAATTGTTAAATCAATGCAGCCAGTAGAACACTTCAATCCCCAATGTCAAAGCTGTGCCTTTGCATGGGACATTTATTTTTGTGATGGCAGCTGTTGCTATAGTCTTTTCTATATGTAATACATTGATACCATGGAACGTTACGAAGACAAAAACCCATCGGCTTTGATTTAAAGTCTTAAGTGCTCAGTGATAGTGTGTAATATTGTTTGGCATGCCCCGCTGTGTTGTGGGACTGGCTGCCTTGCCATGCTAGCATAGTGCGATTGTAAATAGTTCACTGATTTATGGGGGTGGGAATGATCATGAATCCGGTTATATTTGCATACTGTTTGCCAAGGTTGGATCCTCCGTGTATATTTTTTTTTAATAAAATAAACTCAAAAACGTTCGGCTTTTGAAAACTGCTTTTGTGTCAAGCACAGAAATTGTGGATCCCAACTGCAGTTCTTCATGTGGGCAGTCACCTCTGTGCTTTCATTGTGGATAATGACAGCCAGGCCAGAAAGAAAACTGAGAAAAATATTACTCCTCCAGCTGTACCCGTTTCTCATTTCTGCTTCTGAAATGATGCTGCAGCTACTGTGAGCTTGAAACTGAATTAATAATGAACCAAGTCAATAGGTCCCTGGATCCCATTCTCCCAGGAATTACCTTGGAGTGACTTTGCTCAGGTATTGAAGGTATTGAGTCCCAAAGGGGAAATCTTACACATTTACTGCTAGAGTTGGGGGTGTGTCTGCTACCCTTTTACTGTGGGAGAAGTGCAGTTGTCCCGCTACCATTGCTGTTTTGTTTTGTCAGAGCGAGGGTTGGATGACTACCGGAGTAAACACTGGGGTTCCTGCGACAGAAGCGCAGGGGCGATTTGAGCTAATTATTTTGAAATGGTTATAAACTTTATATAAATTGTGAGTCGAAATATATTTCATCTAAACTTATGCAACTAAAAATTTGCCTAAAGTATTATAGGCAGGCCTGAAGTATTATAGTGTAAGTTTGTAATTCATTTGAATTATTTTTGAATTATTTATTGTTTGTTTATGGTGTTAAAAAGAGACCAGCTAAAACAGTGAGTTTTTGCTTCATTTTACATAATCTGAGATTCAATAAAAAAAGATATGTTACAATATAAAACATGGTGAAATTATTAAAATTTGTAAAGAACATTTTCAGCACATTTTAACATTACCGCAAAAACTTGATTTTCATCACTATAATCGTGATACAAGCTTTTCAAACCATCCCATTCCCCGACAGAACTCAGATTTAAGCTCTATTTGTGACATATACAACACTGTGTGGCTGAGAGTACTGGGTAATTTTCAGGACAATTAAACTCGTGTTCAACAGCAGCAGTGATGGGAAAGTTCATTTTCTACATGTTACAACTAGTTCAAAGTTCAGTTCACACATTTTAAAATAACCTTGTCATAAAACTAGTTTAAATGATCATACGACGAGTCCTTGCTGCTTTGTCGCCTCCGTGCTGCTTTTTGTTTTGATGACGCATGCGGCGGTGCGACACTGGTGCTGGTGTTGCCAGATAGCGTATTTTTTCTGCTAAGTTACATATTAAGGCCTGTTTACGGTGTGTTTTAGCGGGGTTTTCGTGTGGAAGGCTCTATAGAAATCTGGCACCCTAATAAACGAAATTAAACTGAGAGAGCGTTCAGTTCACAGACACCAGAATGAACGAGTTCACAGTAACGTCAGGCAGTAATACAGTACGTTCAGTTCACGTTCACCCAAAATATGAACTCGTTCATGAACTATCGTTCAATGAACGCGTTCAGGCACATCACTGAACAGCAGTGAGCTCTTTATACGTCCCCTCATTTTAAAGTAAAGCCTCAAAGGGAACATAGCATTTCCGTGACACGTTTCCATTCCTTTTATTGTCCAGGCTATTTGTAATCTCCACTGAGAGACGTTTTAAATTTGGTGTGTTAGTGTTCGGAAATTAGATTGTTCTATGTCCACATTGTTTTGAGCAAACAAATAAAATATGCATTGGGCACACCTGCTTTTTTTTTTTTTGAGAACTCTCCGAAGAGATACCATGTCAATCTGTCAGACATCATTAGCAAAGCTCAAGGTGTGATAGATTATAGCTCTGTGAGGAAAAGAAAGTCAGGTAAGCTTGACATTAACAGTGTATTGCACATTTTTCATCTGCTTTGGTGCTGCCAAATTACACTGTTGGGAAATTGTCAATTGCACAATTCTAATTTATCCCCGTTTTGTAAGATGGTGATTAAAACTGACTAAAGAACCACTAAAGAAAGCAATAGCTTAAAGTCTAGACCATAGCCTAGTCTCTTTTCACATTCTTCCACTAAAGAAGTAGACTTATGCCCAGTACCCACTACATGATTTTAGCCCTGATTTTCGATTCCCTGACACATTTCTGAGGTTGGCGACAAAAGTCCAACAGAGCAGAGCCAAGTTGATGCCCAAAGTGTGAGCATTTTAGCGACACGTTCTGACTCAGATTTGAGCTGTTCCAGAAGCCCATTTCATTTTCAAGCATGTTTGAAATTACCGGCACCAAGTCCTGTAGTGTGAACAGATGTGCAACAAACTACTTTCAACTGGCTCTGTAGAATATACAATCCTGGTTGCTCAAATAGACATTAATGGGCGAACAACACAATATGCGGCGGCTGTGCTTCTTGCATGTTTTTCCGTGTTACAACTGAGTTTACGGTATCAGATGCTCTTTGGGGATTCCTCCTGGTGAAAGATGTGTGCACCCCCATATGCGCTTGGTTGTGTAGTTTGTGCACCATTGCTACGTCCCTAAAAATCTGATTTTGTAGTGTATACTATTTGTGATGTCACACATGGTCCAACATGCATTCTTTATAGGGGGAACTTTGTAGAGATGCTGCTAAACTATTGTGGAAAACTGGAAAAACAAATTTAACAAAATACATTTAAATACAGAAATGATTTCAGAAGCATAATATACATGGACGGTATCTGGTAATTTCATGCAAACATGAAATTGCCAGAATTGTCTGTAGAGTTTGTTAACATTTATTTTTATTTTTGTTATTTTACTTAGTCCTCAACACAATTGTTACATATGCCTGAACTAAAAGGATTAGTGAACTGTCCGGCCCAGATAGAACAGTTTGTTTACAGTAGGTATTTGCATGCTGCAGTTTGCAATAAGTTTGTAGAAAAGTATCCAGATCAGAAAACAGTACATTAATGTGACTAATGTTGCTAAATTTGGACAGAGAAGGCCACCTGTTCATATTTTAAAGGGGCCATAGAATGCATTTATTCTGTATTTTATATTGTTCTCTGATATTTACATAGAAGGTATGCGACTTTGGTCTGCGCGAAAAATGCCTTGATGCGGTTTTACATCCCCATTGACAACCATATGATTTTGCCCTAGAATTAAACGGGCTGTTTTCCCATTTTTTTGGTGGGCTCATGAAATATTTAATGACCTCTGCTATGATTGGCTGGTTTACAGTGAGCCACCTCAATTGCTCACACACAGAAGCAATATGTCTGGAGCGTTTAGGCATATCCAACCTTACAAGCATCGGTTTGGCAGCCTACATCACATATAAGCGGGAGCTGATAGGATGTAGCCTACTAATACAAATGTAGAAAGAATACATGCTTTAGATGTCTTTAGATGTCAAATGAATCATTTCCACTTCAGTCGTGGAGATCCTGACCTTGGATAGCTTGGCAAGTCTAGGGGTGTAATGGTTCTGAAACGGATACATTTACATTTACAGCATTTAACAGACGCTTTTATCCAAAGCGGTGCTTGGATGGTTTGGTAGTAAACCTCCGCATCTGAACCCACCCCAGACTCGTTCCATTCTGAGGTCGATAGAATTTCTCACAGTTCTCACGCACAGTAAAGTCCCTGAGGTGTGTCAACATGTCCATGTCCACCAAGGAACGAAAACTGTTCAAAGTCCAATTTGCTTGTGAATGCTGTCAGGCCCGCTATATGCGCACAGCGGCTGGCTGGCTGTAAGCGTGGTGCTCGGTTGTTCAGTTACAGTCTACCTCGGCATCTAAACCCACACTAGACTCGTTCCATTACAAGTTCTGTAGCCTTTCCAAAGCCTCCTAGGCGTTAGTTTTCCTGCGTCTGCTTGCCATCGTGTAACTCTTGCCAATGTAAAAAAAGTTACAAGCTAACTAGGACCGTGCTCAAGTAATTACCAAGTCAGGGTTTTGACTTGGAATTGGACCGTTTTACCTCTTTTGCATATGCATGGTGTGCATTTGAAGTAGGAGACAACAGTGTTTGAGGTTAACGGTATGTTGGTTCCATGTACCGAACTCTTAATTATTCAACTATGCCAAGGTAAATACAGTTTTCCATTCCATGTCCCCACTAATGTAGCAGGTGTCACTTGCGGACACCCTCTCACAGCAGCAACAGCTAACACAGCTAACACAGCGATTAGCTTAAGAAATCTCTGACGCATAATGTACACGAATAATCAACCTTGTCTTCGTCTAAGCAAAGCTTATCTTACTGCCACAGCTAGATGGTGCAGGACATGCTTTGTTATAAATTTTGAAATGGTATGGCTTTGCAACGGCTGTGCAATTTTATACAGTGTTCCTATTTAACTATAATTTTGACCTACTAAATGCTACATTGCTAAATGACATACTGTAATAAAGCAATAAATAATACATTTGCAATATTAACATTTATCATCATCATTAATAGTAGCTGTATAATGTATAGTATTAATGATAATGGTGTAATAAACAATATTCGGACAAAATCTGTGTTAATATGTTTTTTTTTTTAATGGCGTCACAGAACATCTTTGATATCAGTGACACAGGATAACAGAAATGTCTCACATTTTTCAGATTTCGATAATAGTTTCTAGGTAGCAACTAGAGATGCACCAGTCGATTAATCGGAACTGGATGTTTTTTGCTCCTAACACCCAATTTTTTTGTTCATTGTCATAAAGTCGGATGTCTGAAAATATTAGACATTTGAAGTTTGAGCGTCAATATCTTTTTAAATATGCCAAGGTCAAATTTATTGGCATACTGTAAAGAGTAAGCTACGTAGATTATTTGTATCAATCCGATACAAATAATCTACGAGCGCTGGCAGCTAAGGGACCACAAAAATGTGAGCACGTTTAAAACTAAATATCTTGCATCTAAATTACAAAAAATTGTTAAAGCTTTAATATCAAAATCAGAATTTACTAGGACCGGAACCAGGCTTTAAAAAATGATCGGAATCGGCAAAGAAAAATGCAATCGGTGAATCCCAAGTGGCAACTATATAACATTTAGCCTTTGTGGCACATAAATAACATCTCAAAGAGCAGCAGAAAAAATATATACAGTAAAACATGTCTGGAGCTTATCTTGAACAAAATGCGCCATCTCGCTTTTACTTCGGTTGATCACAGAACTGATTTTCTGCATAAATCAGAATTCCTATGGGAAAATTGCATTGGATATTTCTCATGAGATTATTGTTCTCATTGTCAGTTCAATCAAACCCAAAAACAGTAATCCTGCTAAGACACTGAATATAACTTAACCCGCGGAGCAGGAGAGCAATGATTTCCTGTAAAAGCAATGCTTTAAAATGACAAAATGCGATGACAATTTATAAAATAAATAAATAAACTAAATAAATTATGTCTCTGCCTTGGAGGAGAGATTTGTAAATTCACCCACAAACAAAGTGAAAAACTTCACAGGCACTATTAGCGTCTTTATTTGAGTGAGATACCCACTTTGAAATGATTCTAACATAGCGGTTTTACAGTAGACTATCAACATTACATACATGCCTATTGGCGGTTGCATTTATCCAAAGCACCTCTATTCTTAGTAATGTAAGTACCCTGATGTGCCTCATAGTGTCATCTTTCATGTTGATAGCATTGTTTTGCTCGCAGACATTTATTAGACAGGTGCCGTGATTTTCTAAAATTCAACAAACAGTCTTTGTCCTTTAAGATTACCAACTCTGGAGTGTTTTTCTTTTCCTTAGGATGTACAGTTGGCTGTCAAATGTTTATGTATGCGAGGGAAAATGTTAGCCAGTCGACCAGCTCCGTTACCCATTCACCTATTGTTTCTCGTTTTATAGTACAGAGAAGGATTGTGTGCATTATCCCTCCTACACAGCTCTGCCACTCTCTGGCTTGCTTTGCATGCTCTTTAGCTGAAGAATTCCTGTGATGTAAAAGGCTGCCGCATTTCACAAGTGATAGCTACAGTATATATGTCATTTCAGTGCCCTAGGACAAAATAGTCTGTTAGAGTGAATATTCAATTTTGTCTCTCAGGCATCTTTATAGTTAATGCTACACAGATTCACAGAACTAATTGGAAGAGAAGAAAATGTGACTGATGGGGTCAGTGTATATGTATCATTAAATGAATAGTGTGTATTATCTTTGACACTACGAGGCAGAGAGGCCTGAATCATGTGCTCTTTATTCGAAACTAAACAAAATGCTGTATGGCCCCACTTGAAGTAATACAAGAAATACAATTAAAGGGACATTCCTCGATTTGTGTCCTGTTGTGGGTGAAACCAGTGTTACAAAAATGCTGTTTTGGTTTGAAACTGGTTTGAAAAAGAGAGCACCTGCCGAGGGGGCATAAACTGAGGGCATAAACGGTAAGCTGGGGCATAAGTGTGGGGTTCTGGGGATGGTATACCACAATCAATTAATCTACCTTTAAATGAGGGATTTTATGGTGACTAGAGTCAAAACGCTAATTCTGTGAGGTTTACTTTACATATGGAAATACCGTGCTCAAAATGGGAGATTTATAATACTTTGGACAGATGCTGAAAGGGAAAGTTTCAATAAAGTAATCATCGGAATCAGGAAGTTTTTCAGTTTCATAAAAACTACAAGAAAATGATTACAAATGGTTCTTGAGAACTGGGACAAGTTTTCCACATGCAATGTCAGGATTTTTTATTTAAATACTAAAATCTTAAAGAGAGGTAAAGGCTTACACTGCATTTTTTGAAAACATAACAATTATTATAATATCTAAAATATGTTGTGTATATTTTCTGCTTGTAATTATTTGTTAAAGTTTTGTTTGTACAGTATCTCTAAAAAGAGTTTCAGGCTTTAAACTTTCCCGAGTGGCAATGATTAAAAATAATAAAGTATTTAGTTCTTTTTACATGAACCTCCGCTCTAACCTAGCATATTCTTTGAAATTAGAGTAATTATGCTCATTAAGGGGCTTTTACAGTTACAAAGGAAGATCATACAGGTTTCAGATTTCCCATACAATACTCCCTTCACCCTTCATACATAGAAAACTACTGCTTCTTTTCAAAGCAGTGTAAACCAAAGTGAAATATATTTTTTTAAATCTGTTACCTAAGGCCACATCCATACTATCACTGGCAATTTTTTACACAGGTAGGCTAAAACAGCATTTTCGGCGTTTAAAAAAGTATCCGCGTCCATACAGAAATGTTACGTCATTGAAATGCTCATGCTCAGTTTGCTAAACACATGACCATACGCAGCTCCTCTGTGTCATTTCCACTTTTGTTGTTTACGGAAACATTCATTTAACTAGTAACCAACTACTATAAATTTGCAAAAGCTCCGTCATCTGTCAATCTGTCATCTGAGGATGCAGAACAGTTGGTAAAGGAACAGCCTCTCAACAAGGGCAGCATTATGAAGACGCACACAACTTATCAGTCTGTTATTAATGTACATTTGGTAGTATTTGCATTTTCGTAATTTAACCCTTTCTCGCCAAAGAACAGAATGGGATTGTACACGTTTTGCATTAGGCTATTTTTTTACTGTTTTACTTTAGTTAGGTTTTGAATACATATTGTTACCAAGATGTGTGAATACATATCTTGTTATATGCTGTCAAGTTCAAAAAGAGAATAAATAATATTCATGTCCAAGCTATGTTTATTTTTATTTTTTTACTTTGATAAGTAGGCCTACTTATTATTATTATACTAGATTATATGTTTACAGTAATCCAGAAATCCAATATACTGTTATGGTATGCCCTGCATGAATATACAACTTTTTAAAACCATCCACTGGAGATTATTCCCGTTGTCTGCTCATCCAAAAATGTCATTCCTTATTGGCGGCGGCGAGCTTGGCCAAGTCAGTGTTATGCAATATATTTACCACCTGCCAGAATCCTACCGCTACTAAAATAGTATAGTCATGTGATCATGTGATCTTGCATGACGTCAGCATTCTTGAAAAGCTCTGTTTTCGCTGTCCATGCGGTACTATGCAGCGAACACGGCTTTTTTAGATATATTCACTAGGGAGAGCGTTTCCTAAAAGCTCTGGTTTCAGTGCTGGAAAACGCCGGATTTGTATGGATGTATTAGTGTGGCCAAAACTGAGAAATAAAGATGTTTTTCAAACGAAACCGTGCTAGTGTGGACAGGGTCTAAGATGGGGGAATAACTAGGAGGAGGTGTGAATACAGACTGATTGAAAGAGAGAGCTTGTGATAGCTTATCAAAGGGTGAGGTTCCTGCTAGCCAGACACTGGTTCCACTGAGGTAAGAATAAACTATAGTGATTGGATATTGCGTTGTTGAAATGGAAAGTTGTGTATCCCTGTCCATTCAGTCTATTGTCACGTCAACTCAAATGGACTTCTAGTCTTTAATAACATACGCACAGGAAACAAATGACAATTGTAGCATCTCATATCAATCAATGTGTCCCATTGTATGAGCTCTTTAATCCTAGAGTCATATGCTATTTTGGGAATTTAAAGGGACACTCCTTGATTTGTGGCTAGAGCTCCACTCTACTCCTCCCTCTACAGATCTTACCGGCTCACACAGTCCTCTATCCCTCCCCATACAGCCACATGCAAATTTGTGTTACGTTTCAAACATTAACAGTGACCTGGTACAGATGTTTGGCCCCATAACATAATTGAGTAGTGTGTTTTTAACATGACGGTAGAAACAGAATTGGGATGATTCTCTCATCTCTACAGATGCGTTAGTCACATCCTTGGCCGGTGTCCCTTGGCTTTACACAGGCAGCGCGAATGGGAAAGGAAATGAGGTAAAGGCTGAGAATGATTGGCAGAGCTAGTGACAATTAAACTGTGGCTGTTTAGCAAAAAAGAGGATTTGGATCTTGAGCGATGTCCGCTAATGTCCCCATGTGTGTCAACCTCAGCTCGGTCTCCTGTGCCCCTCCAGGCTTATTTAGACAAGCTCTCCTCGCAAACCGAAGCTGCCTGTACAGGGTAATTACGCTATCGCAGCCACCACGCCCGCTGTACTACACTGCTATCTTTTAATTGGAGGAATGGGGAGTAATTTCACACCGAGGATGAAGGATATGTGCTCTACCTGCCTTTAGCTCGCTAAGAATAGAGCTGAATAGAGCGGGGATCTTGAGCTGCCTCCGAAATGTGATTTCACCCCGGGCCACAATTTTAATAGTCATGGATAGCTCTCCGATCGAGGTTACTTTAATTTCACACACAAGGCATTGCCTTTGTGCTGGTCTTGCACAATGGGGATGTGAGATTTTCCAGCTTTGTCATTAACTTTGCGGTATTTAAAACTTGCCCATCACATCACTGGAGGGGTTGTATTCATCATATTAGTGCAGGCTGTCGACCAAAACCATATGTGCTCTTTCAAACAAAGAGAATCAAAGATACAATTTAGGTGAAAAGTGATGACCGATAGAATCGGGCTACATGTGTTTTTTTTCCTCCACCTGTCTTTGCTTGCGGCAGGAAATTCCTAAGAACCGAGCGCGAATCCCATTCAGTTTGATCCCACCACCAAATGACATGCTAAATTATGCATACCTTTTTAATTGGCTGGTGGACGGTGGACGTGGGATTTCTTTTGTGCATATGTATCGTGAAAGGTAAGGTCGCGTTGTGTTTTGCGGAGCGAGTCCTGGACTTTTTCCAGAGGTCGCGTTTCCTAACAGCGGGGCGCTGGCTGCCTGCTGTGCCACCTGCCTCTCCTCTCCACACCTCTGCTTCCACCCTGCTCACCCCAAACTGTCTCCTGGTAGCAGCGGATTTACCCTCAGGCCAATAAGCTCAATATTTCCCTCACCTTCTTATAGTTTTCCCTCCTGTATAAATGGTACTAAGATAGTTGCCCTCCTTAAAATAAAAGGTGTCAGAGAAGGACACGGATTTAACCCTAATCTGTTATCCTTCACTGTTTCACTTTGAAAGTCAAAGAACAAGCTGTCCCCGGACATGTGCGGTTCATCTGCAAAGTGTAAAGATACGGCCCCTCACTATTGCTAAGTGACAAGGTGGTTGCGGCTCGGTTTATATTCAAGTATTGAGCTTTGGCCGTAACATTTGTGCGCACTGAGCAGAACATTGACAAGTGTCCCTACCTGTAGCTAGTAACTTTTGACAGTTGAGGAGACAGAGAACCTTGTGAATGCCAGCCTTTGGGTGCGATTGCCAAGATACAAGATTTGATGAATCATCACATCAAGCCTACATGAACCATTAAAAAGCTCTTGGATCTGCAAAAAGGGATGAATTAGGTCGCATTTAACATGCCTGTTTAGATGACTTATCTACTGCTAACGATCCATTAGCTTTCCTTACTGCATAATGTGAGTTGTGTCTACAGTAGCCTCCTCTTTTGTATCCATATTCATGACAATGGCCAACGGACTCCAGAGGCCTGTAAATGTAGCTCTGCATTAGCTTATTAGCTTATGGGTGGGTGTTTAGTCATATGCGCATCTGCTGAATTGAAAAAATGGAGCTGATGAAATAGCACACTATCAATGCTGTGCCAAATATAATTGCAATTAGGAGCCAGTTGGGCATCAAGGTGATGGTTCTGCTTAAGAGATTAGTATGTAATAGAGCACATTAGAAAGGTTGATTCAGAAAAGGTTCATGTAAATGAAGCTGTGTAAAAATAGCAAACAAGAAAAACACGGAAACAGTACGTACCAGCACAAACAATCACTGACAACGGTAGGTGGCCGGTGGTTAGTACACCGGCGAGCTCAACCGGGAGGGAGTAGCGGCTCTAGGTGTTACAGCTACGACTGTCAACAATTGCGGCACTGATCGTCCCAGTCTCACTTACCACGCAGTTCCGGCTTTTAGTTTCTGCCCCGTATCCCATACAGCCTGAACATTGCTTGCCATTGATTGCTTTCCCACAGATTTCTGAATGATTACAGTACACCTCAGTTAAAGGATTAAAATGGTATTTGTTTTATGATGCAAAATACAGCAGAGTATTATAGGCTGGTCACAAGCCTCTTCTAAGCCATCTAAAAAAACCTAGCCTCACACTCACACTTAGATATCACTCTGGCTCCACATCCTAGTATAGGTAAATGTGAAATAAGGACAGTGTTTACATTACCATAGATGTCATTTTTTGACGTTTTCCTTGGTGGGGCGGGACACCGTCATGCAGGAATAATGGATTGTGGCTTCGAGTGCATAGATAGTAACTGCAAGACTTAACTATACTGTCAGAGAAATAAATTGAAGGAGATCTAAATGTCAGTAGGAGTATTCCTCAAAATTGAGATGTTCAAGTGTATTCCACATAGACTTTCCATATCTTGTGGTAACAAAAGCTTATGTCAGTTATTTACGTAATAATGGATTATGTTTTTTATATACAGTGGATTCAAACAGAATGTCATAATTATAATGAGATAGCATTTTCTTTTCCACAGTGAGTTGCAGTTCCTTTATTTAAATCTTAGCACACCAAAACCTACTTCAGTTGCTTAAATGTCACTGAACCAGGTGATTTACAAGACTGGATTTTTCAAGGAACAATGTTAAACCTTAACTTTAGCGATGTTCAGTATACTAATGAGCCTCTCTTAAAAGCCAACACATGGTCCGTGTGCCTTGCCAGCGACTGCATAAACGGTAGGCAGGGCGAAAGATATCGTGCCAAGGTGTCACTGTGGCTGCCGTCCCTCCTGCCAGTGTCACAGGTTCGTCTCCCTGTTCTAAGGCAATGCATGATGGGAAGGCCATCTGACGATTCTGGGCGAACAAGCCCCCCCCCTCCGTCCGCCCCACCCAACACTCTAGAGAGACAGTGAAGGGATCTGTTAATAGTGCTTTCTCAATATTTTCATGCCATCTGCTGTGTAGTAAGTCGTCTGGGGAGAAACATCAATTTGATCTGAGGGTTTGAGGGTCTTTTTTTTTCTTTTGGTTACTTTAAAGTGCCCGTTCCCTGCATGGTGGTGAAAATGCTTTAGCAGAGTGAAAAATCACCTTCCTAAAATAGTTTTCAGAGACGATCTTTGCTGCCAAATTAAGTCTGAGGCTGCTTGCATGAAAAACGCCAATATTTAAGAAAAGTATAGCAATAAGTCAATATGTAATGCGTTTATTTAGTACAGCGCCAAATGGTAAATCTCTGATTGATATTGGCCACGTGTCACATATCACATTTATGGATTGTGACTCCGTATTACACATGGCATTTATAGAATGACAGGAATACTAACAGCGATAACAGAAAATGTTAGAGGGCAAATTTAGCAACTTCTCCAAACGAAAGATTAATTTCCTTAACCGTGCACCGCGATTGCACTGTATTACCATACTGATGCGCGAGATAATGTAATATTTAATTTGCAATATAAAGGCTGAGGATGTGGGTACGTGGCTCTATGTAGAGCAGCGATTTGAGATGAGGCATTGACGCCCACAGCAGCCCCCCTAGATCCAGCAAGCTTGCGGCTACACCCGCGGGACACCGGCTCGCTGCTTCCAAAACACCCTGGGAGAGCTGCTCCAAGGTGTAATACATTTTGTTCTTCGTACATGGTGATACAATGTCACTTTGAGAGAAACCGTAAAGCTAAACGATCCACCAATAATGGACAGATATATATTTTAAATGGGTTCTCTGTCTCTCCCACTGTCCTGCACCATATGCCAAACCCCATAGCGGCGTGCCTGCATGTTATAAAATTGATTAATGAATAACAGGAGTTAATGGGAAAGGATAGCTCGTTTATTACAAATATTGAATGCTGTAAGAGAGGTGCTCTTCTCAAGAAATGCAAAGTGTGAGGACGATTCTCACTTTTTGCTTTTTCTGTGCTATAGAGATGTTGTCTTCAAATAACTCAAGGAGAAAAGCACTAAAGTGTTTGACTCAAAGCACACTTACCTGCTCAGTCCAAAACAACTCAGACTCCTTTTGTCATCTGAATCTCAGAACTCCGTGGCAGGGATTGATTGCTGCTCCACTGATTCCTATGTGCCCGCTGGGCTGTGCAAATGCCTTATGACGTGGCTTGCATTTTAATGTGTCAGCTGAGACCGGCGGCACAATTACCTGGTGCTAGGAAAGAAAACCAGAAATCCTTTTTAGCATGCTAACTGCAGATTCTGTGACCGCTTCACCCTAAATGACAGGTACGGTTCATTGGCGGATTTCTTACTCACCAGAACATGGCCATGTTTAGAAAGGCCAGGAGTGGATAGCCGAGGTTACCGTGGGATACCTCTCTCACCAGCTGGCATGTTGTCAGGTCTAGGTGAGGTATTTGTTGGGTAGGGCCTATTGCTGTGCATCTACACAGTGAAAGTGTGTGCTTACAGTCATGCTCTGTCAGTGTACGGGCGAGGGTCCAGCAGAGGGCTGTAAAACAAAGCTGGTCTCGTCCTCCACAATGGGGGGTAAACGTGAGAAGTCCAAAGGAACGCCTATCCTGTGTAAGCTACCACACTGAGAGCTGACCTGCATTCCGCCCGAATCTGATGGGTTTATCCCTCTCCAAGGTTGATCTAGTGGTCGGGAGCTTGCTGCTGCGTTGGCACATCACTTCATTTTGCGATTGCTTGGTGGGCAATGTCATGCATGCTCACAGTTGGGCGCCCCGCATCTGTGGCCTGGCCAGAACTAAGCTAATTCACTTTAGGGACACAAAGCTTTTATCTTCCTGTCAGTGGGGAGAATTCCTTTATACAAATGTATACAAGAACATTGCGCAAAAAAGTATGGATTCTTCCTACACCCCGTAATGTCTTGCATAGCTAAACAAGCTTATTGAGCCGACACCATCAATTAAACCTGACAAAGCAGAGATGAATCTAATCATCGAGGACATAACATAGTTTACCAAGGAAATAAATAAATAAATAAACACAATGAACAGTATATTTTCAGCAGCATAATCTCATTACATTATGTTTCCTTACCATGCTCACACAGCTCCAGTGACCTTCAGGTTATACTAATCATCTGTGGCTAATTACAAGTCCACCTGAATAAACCATGCGGGGGGGGGGGGGGGGGGGGGGGGGGGGGGGGGGGCGGGGGGGGGGGGGGGGGGGGGGCGGGGGG
>JAOEHI010002076.1:0-12009 GCA_025447815.1 Percopsis transmontana
GTGTGTGTGTGTGTGTGTGTGTGTGTGTGTGTGTGTGTGTGTGTGTGTGTGTGTGTGTGTGTGTGTGTGTACACTTGTAATTATGCATAGGTTGAACAAGGTAACCAAACAGGAAGACATTAATGGGTTTTTAAGAGGCCCGTTTTTCACTTGTTCAAAAACAATACCAAACAAATTTTTCTATATTACATTTTAAAGACACATTGTGATTTGGTGTGCTTATATGACAAGACAGTGGAAAAGTGAGCTGGCATCAACCATCAATGTTTGGTCAGTTACATGCAGGTATACAACCTTGTTCATTGGAAAACCCTTGGAATGTTTGTACAATACCTTTGTTGTTCCACTCCCATTGGCTGCATTGGATTTCTGTTGCATATATTTACTGCAAGTTTGAAATCATTTAAAGCGAATTTGTAGCTAGTTAATTAAACTTGTGAAGCTCCACTTTTGTACAGTGGTTAGTACACAACATTCTTAGCAAAAGAGATGCCTCTGCACCATGGCACGCAATAAATGGCAACTTAAGACTTGAGCACTTCTCTCTCTCTCTCTGGCCTGTTGTCAGTGTCTTCTCTAGTCGTCCTGAAACACACAACGGCCAAGGTTAGCGAAGGTGTGTTTCTCTTTACTTCAGTATACTCCATATCATCATTCTCTCAATCTTTCCTAATGCCGTCCCACAACATGAATACCTTGTGACACCAATTGAGTTGTTTTAAATTGTAATTTCTTTATTACAGCTTCATAATCCAAGGAATTGTTAATTGTAGGAATTGTTGTTCCAGAAGGGGTTTGTTTCTCAATAGTAAAAAAACTAACCTTCACAAGTTCAAGCAAACCTATTCAAGGAGATAGGAGGAGTTTTCATTGAGGAACAGCTAAGTAACTATAACTAAGGTATCCTAAAAGTAACTAAATGATCTAAACACAGATAGATAAGTAACCAACATTTTGCAGCAATGAGCCTATTTGGAGAATAGCAGTATATTAGCTTGAATAATAGTGAGCATATAAACAGAGACAAGTAAAAGCCATACAGGTATATTCATTGTGTATACTCACCCACTCGTCCTCGTCCACGCCCTCAAAGGAGTCCTGTGGCAGCGGGTTGTCCATGTTTCCCAGTTTAGCCACCATGGCACTCAGCAGCTGGTTTAAACACACACGAACAGAGTTAAAGGTACAATCCTCAATTGTGTTATAGTTTCCTTGTAAAACTTGTACTCCATTGTAAGTCGCTTTGGATAAAAGCGTCCACTAAAGGACCTAATTGTAATAGCCCCACCAGAACCCCAAATCTCAACACCAGCAGTTTTATTTTGAAACACAGCTGGGCCTGAAAGTGCACATGGCTGTAATGGGAGGGGTAGAGAACTGTTTCAGCCTAGCAGTGCTGTAGGGGGAGGGGTGAAGAACAGTGCCCGCCACTGAGCACTCAGGTGCAGGAGGGGCATGCACTCAAGAGTTTCAAAACTAAACATTTTAGTAACCCACAAGCGTCAGGCAGGGTCCCTTTAACAGCCAGAACAGTGAGGTGAAGCTGTTTTTACACCAGCAAGTGCTAAAGCATCCTCACCTCATCCTTCTTCTGTTCATCTGTCTTTTCCTCCAGGTAGACTGAAGACGGCAAGTATTTCCTCACCGGGGCCTCCTTGGGAGCCTCGCTTACTGGTAAGACACAGAAACAATCCTTAAAACACCCCCAGATCTAACCTTGCCCCTAAAATACAGACAATAATTAATGATGGACCTACTAAAGAGACTAAAAGATCATTAGTGTGAACACCATATTTTTCGCTACTGCTTGAGCAAATTTCAAAAACCTTTTTCGAAAATTAGTTCCTAGTTCCTAGTTAATAGTTCCTTCATTCGTTCATTGTTCACAGCGGGGAAGGTTATTAAAAAACACTTACATTTATTATAATTAAAAAACAATTATGTTTTAATTGCTACACAGCACAGCTTTAATCCTAGTCAAGTGTTATAATCACACACAGGCTAATAATGTAAAGTTAATGAACTGATGAATGTACTTGATGAGATTAACCATATGTTTACTCTCCTGTTCTTCGCTTGTGCCCCCTGTCACCCTGTCACACTTACACCTGTCCTTCCAGCTTTTCCTATCTCAATCTTTTCTCCCCTCTCCCCTCTCCCCTCGGTTTGGTCCTCCCACATGTAAAACATTTCCCCTTTACATGAGGATTTTTCATGTCTCTAAGGGACGTGTGCTGTTGTATTTGTCCTGGAATGTTATCTATTATTTAAAGCACCATATCCAGCATAGGTTGAGAACTTTGTCAGTAGTGAGTAGTCAATAATCTGTGATGCGAAAAAATATATTAAAAATATAGTTAACTAAGCTACGGATTACTCTTACTGGAAATAGTTAAGATGCAGTAAAACCACAGAAAAAAACGTTTATGTACAGACACATAAACGAAGAGATATTTCACATATTTAAAAATGAATTAACTTAATATCTGCATAATATCAAAAACATTATTATTATTATTATTATTATTATTATTTTATCATCATCATTTACTTTTGGGAAGCCATCCTAAAAACCATGCAATTCCTCCACAGACCCCCAGGGGGATGTGAACCCCTGATTGAATAACCATGATCTCAAGCAGTGTTTCTCAGCTGGTGGGTCCAGACCCAAAACTTTTCGCTCCGTAAAAAACGTATACGGTTACGGAAATTCCGATGGTGCGCTTTTATTTTAAAATGTGTGTAGGTATTTTGAACAGTGCATATAGACATTGTGGATTACAGCACAAATTGTTTTGTGAAATAAATTCTAATGGTTCAGAAATTAAATTGGGTCATGACTTAATGACCGAGGACGTGGGTCCTGAGGTTAGACCAGTTGAGGACCACCGACCTAAAGGGCAACTAAATAACATGTGGGCATAGTAAATGTCAATGTAGGAATGTAAAAGACTAGATGACAACACGCCTCGTCATGCTCTAGAATACACTAAGCTGACTTTAGACTGTGACAGTTGTCCCTTCTGGGCATCGTCTTTATCCACAGACGTACCTGGGGTCATATCTTTCGGTTTCAGGCTCATCTTCCTGTGTTTAGCGTTGATGCCGGAGAGCCAGGCAGAGGCCGCCAGGGCCGGTACCCACCACACCACCGTGTCTGGGTACACATCATCCTGGAAGAACTCTTTCTGGAAACCAGAATAGTCACACGTGCATGCTTAGATTATTGTTAGACAGAGGAAAGGGCAGGGATTATATAATAAGGAGGTCGAAAATGGATTCAATAGTCAACTCAAACTAGGTGAAAAGCTTTGAATACTGTATTATTTTGAATTAGAACCCTTTCATGGGTCCCAATGCTTATGGTCTACTGAAATTGGTTAAGATGCGCTTTGTCTATTGTCTCTCTGTTTAAAGCAATAAAGAAGTCCCTGTCTTCTTCTTTTTATTCTGTTCTTCTCTATTATAAATGCGTTACGCACAGTTCTGATTTGGATTGTAGTGTTGCCATGTGGCTACTAGATGGTGCAGTTGCCTCACCTTAACGCGGGGTACCCTGAATGCCACAGGCTCTATGGTGGTCTTACAGAGCATGAGCCCCCTGGCCATCTCCACCTCATGCACGTCACACTCTGTCTTGGGCAGGAACACCATGCCCTGCACACAGGAGACAACTAGACGTCTTAGCAGCCATTAAGTCATAATCGAGCATGTGCACATTAAACCACTTTGCATAACATAAAGAACATAAAAAATATAAATATATACATACACAACAACCATGAACACCTTTGAAATGTATGTAAATTTGATTAAAATTTAACCAAATGTTCCTAACATTCCAAAAAAAAATTTTTTTTACATTTGTAACATTTGTATCTTGTGACCCCTTGCAGGAGGGTTCATGCCCCACAGTTGGAGAACCACAGGCTTGGTAGGATGAATACCGTGTGCTGCCTTTTAGTGGATAACATGAAGAGATGTTATGAAACTACCTTCAGTGGCTCAGGTGAATTGAAGCTGCTGCACTCCAAAAAGTAAGGAGCCTCCTGGATTATCTCAAAAATGTAAACCCGCGTGTCTCCCTGGAAGACAGAACGAAAGCATGTTGCGCTACATATAAAATGTTAAAGTTTTACTATAAGATTTTTGTTATTTTGTGTGCTGACCTTTCCGGTGAGGATGACCACACTGGTGTCAGGGTCATAGAAGGGGATGAGCGTGGACGGGGAGACGTCTGCTGGGGCGCTAGCTATGGCCCCGGAGGACAGGGAGTCAGCGGAGAACAAGTACAGCAGTCTTTCACTGCGACTGCAGCGGGAATGGAGGTGAAGAGCCAACACGCGTCAATAAGGGCCTGAATTGTTATGTAACACTTTCATATCGCCTCATCTTATCTCGTGAGTTTAAGTTAAATAAAAAAAGCGAACTGCAATTTAAGCAAAGCAGCTCCCCTACAATACAGTATTTCTATAGATTTCACTGATTTATTCAATTATTTTTCTTTTTATTGATAGTACTATGACCATTAACAACATTTACATCTTTTTGATGCAAACTCTTTTTTTAATTATATGAGGTGTACCTGTCAAATCCTGACACCAAGAGGCGTTTCCCATCACACACCCAGACCACACGAGCTCCCCTGTGACCCTCTGGCCCTGCTCCCTCCTAAAGACAGGTAGGATTTAATACTTTACTTGTTAATCCAACAATAATCCAACAATACTGCAATAGCCACCTCGTGGCACACGACACACATTGCACAAGATGAGACACTAATTACTGTTGTTGTAAATACCTGGACAGGCTCAGCGGACTTGCGAGGGTCGTAGATACGAACTTTCCCATCTTTGCCCACTGTGGCCAGAAGCTTGCCGTCTGGACTCCAGGCCATGCCAAAGATCTGACCATAAACCATTTAAAGCATCCCAGAAATAAAAGCATGTGAATCACTTATAAGAGGTAATATTAGCCAAATAGTGTACTAACACACCTTTGAGTTTGATGAGTGTTCTATATTTAAATGAAAATCACATTGAGGCCTGGGATATAGTTAAATTATGATGTCATAATCTGATTCTAAAATCATAACATCATGTCATTAATCCCTTATGGTAAATAACACTTCCATATTAAAGACACGTTATTGGTCCACAGCCTGTCACCACCCACCTGGTCCTGGTGTCCAGTGAGCAGGTTCACCTGCTTGCCCGTCTCCAGGTCCCACAGGCGGACCGTCAGGTCGTATGACGACGAGGCCAGAAGGCCGCTGGCCAGAGGGTGGAACTTGATGGAGTAGATTTTCTCTGTGTGGCCTAGGAGTAGTAACAGCAGCTGTCAATCATCCTGACTTACAGCACATAATGCGGATACAATAAACTGTATTTAGTTTCAACACACACAACATAATAAGTATATAAAGACAACAATAACATAAGCACAAGGAAGTTTTGTAGATCAAATGAAATAGGAATGTCAGTAAACCGAAAAAGTATAAACAATTAAAATGAAGGAATTAAGGAAACCTAACAAAAAGGTAGGAAAGATTTCTGATAAAAGTATGGTTTGAAAAAAGATGTAACCACGTCATTATCGTTAAGGCCTTACTACATATACATATACTGTGCATGCAGTGATAGCAGCCACCTTGTCTGCACTGCATGATGGTCATATGATAGTAACACTGTCTAATTCAGGTGACTGGTAACCGTAGTGCTGTGGGTGTCGTACCCTGCAGGATCATCTCTGGCTCGGTCAGGGTCTCTGTCAGCCCGCCCTCTGGAACCTGCCACACGCGGATCTTAGCATCATCGCCAGCTAACCAGGAACACAGAGGGACCAAGCGGGTTCTCATCATGCACGCATACACAACAAGAGAGCACACAACCACATGTACCTGGCCCCCAACATACCCACGGCCACCCTGTGTGTGTCAAAGGGGTCCCAGCAGAGGTCAGCCACGTTGACGGAGTTCTGGATAGTGGGCAGGGCCGTGTCAGACAGCTTCCCAGGCTGGGACAGCTGAGCAGATAGAGAGAATGGTTCAGCCAAACACACACACACACACACACAAACACACACAGACACACACACACACACGCGCAAACACAAACATGGTCTAGCTTCCCCCCATAATCCTTTGTTTCAAAGGAGATCCCACAATCCCAAGACAGCCTCCTCTATTCACTAAACCCAATAGAACCACATGGAGACAGTTGTAGTTTCCCGGCGCGCTACCTCGAAGACGCCGATCTGGCCACCGGAAATGGCGAGGGGCACTGCCACACGTTGGCGGTTGGCGCAGAAGCCATCACACTCCCCGGGTGTGGTGAGGTTGAGGTTCTTCAGGTTGGTGATGTGGGTGTCCCGGTGCATCACAGTCCCCTGGATGTGCCGGAACTTAGAGCTGGGCCCTGGGGCAGCGGACGCAATTTAACTAGAGAGTTATTTTCTATTTAAATGAATAAAAAAACAAATTCCTTCCCATATTTAAAGGAACACTCCTTGATGGCATTATAGGGCCCCCGGAACCCCAAATTAGCTCTATATGGGGAGGAGTAGCGAGGAGTGCGAGCTAGAGAGGAGTAGAGAGGAGTGAGAAACTCTTGGGAGTTTCAAAACATAACAGCGATGTTTTTGTAACGCTTGTTTCAACCACAAGGGGCATTCCCAATTGGAAGAGTGTACCTTAAAGAGTTCCAGAGACAGAGATGTCATAATATCTTGTACAACACTGTGTGTGTGTGTGTGTGTGTGTGTGTGTGTGTGTGTGTGTTTCTCTTTACCCAGCAGATTGTGGATGGCCTTGGTGCTCTGGCTGGGGCTGGGGCTGGGCAGGAAGCCAGAGGAGAGGCCAGATGTGGATGAAGGGGAGCGGGAGGGAGCAGCGCTGCTGCTGCTGGGCGTGCTCACAGGACTACTGGAGGTGGAGAGGCTGCGCACTGGCTCCTACACAACAGTATGGCGGCTTTGAATCTGGCCCAGTATGTGTCCGTCTAGCTTATAATACCTTATTACAAGGTCAGAGCCAGCCTCTGTTTCGAGTGTGAGCACCTTGTTATTGTGAAGAGTGTGTTTGTTTAAATGGCATGTTTCTCACCTCCTTGCTCCCCCTACTGGGCAGTTCCTTCTTTGCAGGCGCCTGAGCAGCTGGTGGAGCCTTGGCTTTAGGCTGCTTGTCTGGGTGAAGGCTAACCTTTTCCACCTGACGACAGACAACACAGAGTCTTCAGACATGAAACACTGGAGCCATTGACATGCTCTGGTACCTACAGGGCAGACAAACCCTGTGGTTGACAGTGTGTGTTGCTGACATCGGACTACACATGATTTCTACCTGTTTATTTCCACCCTGCCACCACTCCTCGGCAGACATGGCCGGATTACAACCCACTGTGTCTGGATACAGGTCAGCATGGAAGTCCTGACCCGACTGTTTAGAATAACAAACAATGACTTTATTTTTACATAAGTAACAACGTTCTTCACTACAATGAAACAATTACAACAGATTCAGCAGCGCTATATGTTGGCCTCACCTTGCGAGGGACATGGTAGCTGATTGGCACAATACAGCAGTCCGCCAACTGAAGCACACGCATCACCTCGCACGACAAGACGTCCAGCGCCAGCTTCGGTACCATGGCGATGCCCCGCGTGGAGGTGTCCGTCAGACAGTGGCTCACTAGGGATGTGAGAGAGAGAGAGAGAGAGAGAGAGAGAGAGAGATGGTAAAGTTAGAGATGTGATAATGGATCCTTTTCACAGGCATGTCATAGCAGGGGAAACAAAGCTGTTCAGGACGCATTCATAATTTTACTAGCTACAAATGTGTTTATCCACACTGTGAGAAGGGTATTCTAGAGTCTAGGGTCTAGTACAAGGTTTCTTTAATAATATATTACCTTGAGAAAGGAACGGCTCCGCTGCAGTAACTTCAAAACAGTCAACAGCGCTGTCTCCCTGTGGATTAGAGCAGTGGGGTTCAAACCTTTAGAACCACAAAAATACAGACACATACATGAAAACAATGCATATTTTCTAAAACTAGATACAAAAAATACAATTAATAATACAAATCTCAAAATCATCCCGAGACTACCAAATAAAAAAGTCTGCATGGCCTGTTCAAATAACAGTATTACAGTACAGTCTGCATGTTATCAACTGACAGAATGAATAAGAGAAAAAAATTATTCGATATCTTACCAGGGCCGAGACTATGAGTAGACCTGTGTCAGCATCAAAAAGAGGCATAAGTGTCCTGATAAAAGGAGAAATTGAGGGTAGGGAAGAAAATAAGTGAAATCAGGCTATACGTTTAAATGAAAGTCTTGAAACATTCTAGTTCATAGCTGGTTTGTGATTTCATAAAGTGTACATCGCCTCTGCAGGAAGAAGTTCCGCCACTAGGGGGGGAAATATTACCACCAGTTGAGCAGCACTAAAGGGCACTAAGTGGTTGCTCTGAAATATTTCATGAATTCATTATGAAAGGGATAGACAGCAGCCATTACGACAATTAACAACACAGTTGATCCATGAGAACACATTTAGTTAAGCTATCAAACAGTCATCAAACAGTATAATCGCATTTACTTACATATATTGAACACTCACACCACAAATCCTTTGTTGCAAACACGCCCATTACGGCTAAAAATAGCCTCTATTTATAAAAACAACAGAATTCCAAAGACAGTGAGTTTAGACTTAACTCCCGAACCAGACCAGTGTTCTAGAAGCCATACCCTAACTGAGGCCTCAACAAGGCCTCAGTTCAGTCACCTGCGGCCCGACTATGAACTGCAGTAAGCGGATTGAAGGATGAAAACAGTGAATGGGATTTTTTAATGAATGGGGGAGTTAGCACACAGCTCACTGGTGACGGAACCAAAACAGAAATCACGGCTTACACAGAGGCCCGCTCGCACAAAAGGCAGGGCTAGCATATTAATTTAGCAGTAGTTCAGTGCAATGAAAACACTAATAATTTAGTTAACATCAATGCAGCCCAATATGGTGCCACAGTGGTCCCTGCCGTTGACAAATAGGCTACTGTGTGTTTCATCCATTCTTTCCTTCATCTGAACGCCCTCTATGGCTATGATCAGAGCTGAGGTCAGAAATCGCCTGCCAACCTCAGCTCCAGGGAACTTCCAGTGACAGCGTGCGGTGGCCACTTGACATCACAGGCTGAGCGAAGCCTGCGGCCTGGTTTAGAGACGCACAGACTGATCGAAGCGTGAGGGCTGGCAGCCGTTGACCTGGCATGCCGGTACTATTCTAGAAAACGGCGGCACGGCTGCCCCCACGTCAACCCCAAATAACAGACTGGTGATGTAATGCTCTATATAAGACAATATAATGACAGACTTGGACTCAGCTATCTGAAGCGAGTGAGCATGGTGATATGCACATGGTTTATACAGTTGTGTGTGTCTTTGGGTGTGTCTGTTTGTGTGTCTTTCGGTTTGTGCGCATTCATTCATATGAAAATCGATGAAGCATTGCATACTTGGCTCCATTATTTTCTAATACTCCGACCACCGGGGCTGGCTGCCACGGGTATCTGCAGCCACTGCAAATCTTCTGGAAGTTTAGTCCAGCTAAAGCTACTTGTTGCATAGTAGCTAAATGCTGCCTCTCCATGTTTTGCCCGGACTCTGGGGACAGTTAATAGACCGGTCCCAGGTGGCCTGAGGGGTCTAGAGAACAAGCTTTTCTTCGCATAATTTGGCCTAGCAGGAGCATGTAGAGGTTGAATAGAGACGGCCCCAGGATTGAACCTTGGGGAACTCCACATATAACGTTGGTTAGCTCAGATACATTGTTGCCAATGGAAACAAAGTCTGTGTAAACAAAGTCTCCTGTCTTGTAGATAGGACTTGAACCAACATAAGACTGCCGGAAAGCCCAACCCAATTTTTCAACCTGTCCAAAAATATTGAGTGGTCAACAGCCGGTAAAGTTTCAATACTGATATCTAGTAACACCAGCCTAGTAACACCAGTATTGAAACTTTACCGGAGTTATTGCTAAGACAAATATAATTTAATATAAGCAGTTTCGGTGCTATGGAAGGGTCGAAATCCTGATTGTAAGTCGTCATAGTAACCAGTTGCTGTAATACAACTTTCTAAATGATTTTACCCATGAACAGTAGATTTGATCTCGGTCTGTAGTTGTAATGATAGAGGCATGGAGGCTTTCTTTATATATCTCATGGCATTCTCTTTTCTGGAATTTTATAGATGCAGCATTTCTCCATGGTACTTTTTGCTTACCAGAAATGTTTTAACCTTAAGAGGTGCAATGACATCTATAACACTCACAAGTTTAAAGTAAAAGTAATTTAGAAGGTCATTAGCAGAGCTTGAGATGGGAGGTGGTAACACAGAGATGACATTATAAAAAGTGCACTAATAGTTTAATTGATATAACACTTTTTAACAGTATTTTATTTAATATGGATGTCAGCAATAAAAGACATATCAAAGAATCAAATTAACAACCCTCAGCCATGGTTATAAGGGATCTGTGGCAAAACTTTATGAAGTAGCAAATCACAGTAATCATTAATAAGCAAAACGGCTTAATGCAAAGTAGAATACAGCTGTAGGCAGTCCAAAATAAAAGTTGTCTATGTCTTATAAATTCATGATTAACCAGACGGGACATTCACACGGTGAAACACATAGTTTTCTAGCTCCCACAAAGGCATGGGTCTCCCAGGGTGAAAGTCATGGAAAGTTAGATGACTTAGATGTCACTATTAGCTCGCTGGGAGCCACACCAGACATCCACTCCCCTTCGTTCTCTTTCACTCTCTCCCTCCCTTCCTCTCCCTCTCTCTCCCTCCCTCCCTCTCTGGCAGGCATGTGAGGGGCGGCCATGGTTCGTTAGGACGACTTTTGTGTTCCCATGTCCTGGTCGGTCCACAGGAAGCCTCTAAACACCTCTATTCCCACACCCCCATCTCTCTCTCTATCTCTCTCCCTCTCTCTCTCACTCCCTTTCTCCATCCCTTCCTATTCAAAGACACTACCTAGCTCAGTCTCAATTATTTCCCCAGTTTGCATTCACTCTCACCGCTGTTAACCAGTCTTATCTGCCTTTCTCACAGTAAACGTACAACAAGTCAAACAGCCGCATAATAGAGTTTTATCACTGAAAACTGTCTGCTGTTTACTGTCGCTTTCACGCACCGGCTCGCCCAAAGCTCATTTTCCCACACGGGGGGGGGGGTTGCATGGGCGTGCACGGGCTCGCTTTGCGCATGCATGTATGTGTATGCAGCACACGCTAGCCCTTATAACGACATGCAATTATGCTCACACAGGGTTAAGTGTGGGAGTGAGGCAGGCGGGCCTATCCCAATCACATGGGCTGATTGTGAATGAACGATTAGGCGCCTCATTCATTCTCTTTAGAAGGTAGTATGTCAATTGGTATTTGTGTGTGCGTGTATGCGCATGCTGGCGTAGTGAGGTCTAAGAAAGTATTCTGCTCAGAAGCCGTTGCTCAGATTAGTAAGGAAGGGTTAAATGTACACTCTCACACAAACAAAAACATGAATATATTACTATAAACTCTAGCGCCCCCTATAGTCACATGCCCTTAAATCTGTTCGTAAATAATAACAGTGAGCTGGGGCTAAAATGTCGGAATCTGGGGGCGCTATAACGCAATCGAGGAGAGTACCTTGGTGATATACAATGATTCCTCCCCTGACATATGAACAATGACGGTTATCTGTTCCCAATAACAGCTCTACACCGCTCTCAACACTGCCGCAACATCCTCCCTATGTCTGTGAAATCCCCCTGGCTTCGCTCTGTCAGTGGCACTTGGCTGCTATCAGAGCTTACACAGAGCAGAGAGAGAGACGGGGGGGGGGGGGGGGGGGGGGGTTTGTTGGGGTGACCCCCCCCCCCGGGTGGAGGGGGGGTTTTTGTTCACGCGGTGTTAGTGTGGTTGTTGTTGTGGTTGTTATTGGTGTTATTA
>JAOEHI010002077.1:0-12008 GCA_025447815.1 Percopsis transmontana
TACATGGAGCAGATAGGGGTTAGGCATCTTGCTCAAGGATGCTTACAGGTAGGCCAACTCTGGGGCTCGAACCCACAGCCTTCTGGCACGGAGTCCAACACTTAGACCACTAGACTATCCTGGCCCATAAAAAGGGCCAGTCCTATATAATGAACTCTGCTGGAATGCTGCATGATCTTTTATGTCAGATATTCATGCCAAAGTTGTCCATCTAGGAGAGTTTGTACCACAATAGCGGGGCCAGAACTGTTCCAGGAATTTCAATTAGACAATCTGCCAAAATACCTCAGAATCTGCCGCAGTTGTCAGGCAGCCAGCCTTAGTTGCCACGAACCCTCTAAGTGAAGATGATGGCATCATTTTTACCCTCATAGTAAAAAGCAAGGTTTTTGGCTGAGGCTTCAGTGGTCTCTCAGTTGTAATTCAGGTTGAGGAGTTTGTGATTGCAGTAAAGGAGAAAGATGGCGCGTTTTGATGATGTCATAATTGCTGACATTATCTATGAACCAGAACATACATTAGTTATGTGGAGCTGTCTGACCTATCAGGACCATGGACAGCTCCCCTTTGCAAAGGTAGCTCACAGACCCATACATTAACTCTTATTTAAGTTTCTCAGCTGTCCTGAAGGGCAAGAAGTGGCAGTTTGCTATTCTAGAGACTATATGCCGTAAGCGAGAGGTTTTCTTCAACTGTCAAATCTCTAACATTTGACAGGTGAGAACATGGAGACTTTCAGAGCCGCTGAAGGCTGAAGAAGGTCTGCGTTTACCCAGTCTGACCTGCTTATCGCTCATGAAATCAATCCCAGTTGTCGAGAAACTACCTCAGGATAAACTGTTGTTTCACGCACAAAGGTGTGGTTTCCCCCCTATTTTACACCCTCCCATAATTCACTGCTGTGCCACCATCTTGGTCCGCTGAGCTGATTGGGGATGGTCTGTTATGCTAGATTGCTTCTTAAGGGTGGCGCTGACTACAGTCTTTTTTTATGGACATGGTAATTGACTATTGGCTAAGCTTTAGGAACTAACAACAGCAACAGCAACGCCTGTATACACTGTAATCAGCATCACTATATCAGTGCCCTGCACACACGCAGCACTATGTAAAACAGTGCAGTTAGTCTCACTGTTAAATACAAAGGGTTTTTATATGGCTTAATCTGGCCTGCCATGCTATTTTTGGCGATGCAGACCTATTCACGGGAGGCATTAATAACAATGTGAAAATTGCAGGGTCGTCTAAGCGGGTATGATATATGACACAATTACAGTGGAGGAATAGTACTCATTTATTTTGAAACTACCACTCCTTTTATCTCGTCTTGCCTAAATATTAAAATAAAAAGTAGAAAATGGAGACTACCTTAGTGGACCTTCTTTGACTACTTACATTATATATCAAATATGTGATGGCCTCAGAACATGTTAGCTTGACTGGGTATAACACCACTGAAAAATATTTATAAAATAACGTTATTACCAGAATCTTGGTTAAAACTTTGTTGAGAGTTTATGATTTGAATTATAGACTGGTCACCATAGAAACATTCCAGTCGTGATATCAAAATAATTGTTTAAGTTTTAAGATTGTGCAACTTCCTGTTTAAAAGTAGCTAATACTTCTGGCAACTGTCATATATGTTTAACATTCCACAAGAATATGGTGAATCAATACATTGTAAAGCTAGCTGAGGGGTGTTCGTTTAATTTTATTTGTTTAAATATTGATAGAGCAAGAGCATTTGTAAACAATGCAAAAAAAGGTAGCCCTGTAGAGGTTTAATAATGTTGACATGACATGTATAGCCGAGTTGAGCTAAGTTAGCTGAATGAATGGTTGGTGAGAGATTTAATGTCATTGTTATGGCGTGGGCTAAAATATATTTACAGTGCATTCCTGAGTCTGTCAGAAAGAGTTAAGCTTGCGCTGTTAACTTTTAGGCATTCTAAGTAACTCTGAGTTCATGCCTTATGAGCCATCTTCCGGTCAGAAAGGGGTCACATCCATGTCAAGAAAATAGATTCCTGTCACCGTCACCGAACAGAATGTTCGGCGCTGTGGAATACTGGTTCAGTGGTTGGCACTCCCAATTCTGCTCCTCTCTGTATACAGTACACTATTTAGCTATCTACCACCGATTACACAGAGGTTAGGGGCTACTAAAGACTCAAACTGGTCCACAGGTGTGAGTAGTGGGGTTACTTGTCTGTGTGTAGTGACACTGCAATGGACTGGACCACCCAAATGCGGGTGGTCCAGCACAACAATACAATGGAATCTGAACCATTGACTTGTGAGCTTGTGTGATTGAGTACACTGATGTCTGTGACTGAACAGTTTTCACCGTCTGATGGTCACACAGTTGTGTATGGGTGAGTGAGGGTAATACTGACGATTAATCGTAATCATTCCAAAGGGCTGTCTTGCTAAATTCGGCGTACACTTAAAACTGGTGGCCCACACTGCAGAATGTGTCGGCCCTTTTCTTCAGTCTATCGAGGCGTGTGCTGCGAAATGCATTAGTGGCAAAAGACATTTAGTCACATGCTGTTTTTCACTTGGGCACCAAATGTCCCTTACAATCATATCTTCAAGACGCGGATAATGTATTCTGCACCATTGAGATGATATCCTGGTGACCTACAGAGCTACAGGGAGCTGACTAATGGCACATCGCCTCTGCAAGTTCTCTGCAGAGCATAGCCTGCTAAAGCTAAAGGTAGATGGTGTGTAATGATTTGTAAATATAATGATAGCGTAGTAATATAATTTATGTCACTCGTTTTGTGTATTCAACTTCATGTATTTTTATGTATTTACATTTACAGCATTTGATGCTTTAATCCAAAGCGACTTAGAATAAGTACATTTGTCAATAGCATAAGTCATGTACCAGTCATGTAAAGCAAACAACATTCTGTTGAATAATGACAGCAGCATGTCATAAGGGCTAACTTAGTTATACATTTTACAACATACATTACCAACATATCATTCAATCCTTAAAATAATTGCTAATGACCTAAATAACAGCAAAGTTTTCTAAGAGCTGATCTAACAGAACAGGGAAGAAAAGTTATTTTTTCCCACGTTTTTTTTGTTTTGAGATAGAAGATAGAGGATCGTCCAAACTTCAGTTTGAGTGTTATGAGGTGGAGAGGTCAGTGGCCGAAGTACCGAGAAGGATTCAGGTGGGTTATAAGTCCCTTGCGGCTCCAAGACAAAACGGTCGAGACTGGGCTGAGCGACACTTGCGGTGTTGTAGCGAGGTGCCAGCCGGTCAGCTGAAGTGGTTTATTGAAGCGGTATGGTTGGGGTATGGAACCTGACTATTGCTTGGAGGTAGAGCAGGGCAGTTCTATTTACTGACTTGTAGGCCAACACCAGTGTAACCGCTCCTCTTGGAAGAGGGGGGGTTACATGGGAGGACTTGGGATGGTTGAATACCTGACATGCTGCATTTTGAACATGCTGTAAGGGCCTGGTAGCGTGGCGGTTGTCCGGCTAGCAGAGAGTTGCAGTAGTCTACAGGCAGGCGGCGAGATCACTACGACTTGGACCAGGAGCTGCGCTGCTTTCCTTGTGAGGAATGCCCTTATCCTTCTGATGTTGTAGAGGGAGAATCTGCAGATATGGGTTGTTGCTGGGATGTTGGCTGCACAGGACAGTTGGTTGTCCAGGACGACGGTTTTTCACAGTTGGAGAGGAGGACATAGCGATGTTCTCAAGGGTGATGGACAGGACCACTTGACAGCAATCCTTCACGTGGAGGTAAAGTAGCTCGGTCTTTTGAGTTTGAGGTGATGTGAAGACTTCCACGCACTAATATCAGCGAGACATTCAGAGATCCGAGTTGCGATCTGCATGGCGGATGGAGGGAATAAGGGGTGTCATCGGCATAGCAGTGATAGGAGAATCTGTGAGCTAAGAGATCTGGTATACAAGGAGAAAAATAAGGATCCAAATACAGATCATTGTGTATGTATTTAATAGGAGGCTGTTTGTCCTCTAGCCTCAAACTGGCAGACGATTCAAGTTTTTTTTTTTTTTTTCTGTTCCAGAGACGGTTGAAGGGGTGGTCTCTTTCCAGACTCTTTCACACACCCCTGCACCAATCAATAGACAATTGTACAGTGGTTTTATATACGCATTCGACACTGGTTATTAGTCTTTGCTGTGAAAGATACATCCATACTGGCAAGTTAAATAGGCGTGAGTAAGGAAAATATGATTATTTCTTTGTCCTCCTTGTTTATTACAGATTATATTTGAGACACAAAGTGCCTTAAAGCTTAAAGGTACACTCAGCTATTGCTGGCCTTTCTCACTGTTGATGTGACTTTTAAACACCTTAGTGTTTTAGTTGCTTTTTAATCATTTTTTGACATTGCATTAGAAAAGTCCTTAAATGTACTGTAAATAAAAGAATAGGGTTCTCTGCCGTGTGAAACTTAAACTTTTTGGTTTGACTTGAAACTTAAGTGTATAAAATATAAATTAAAGTATGTCTTTTTGGCTGTTTTGGCCTTGGGGCTCATGATAAGTCTCTTCAGAATTTTGATTTTTGTTATGATATTTGAACGCGGCCTCGGGACCACCTTTAGCATGAGTCATCATTAAAGTTGATTCCTGCCTCGACACTCAAATTGCTGACTTCATTCAAATGAAGTGTCCAACTGCAATCTTCTCTTTTTTTAACATCCTGCTAATAAATATGCAGCATGTTTGTGGCAGAAGCCCCTCAAAGAATCACAGTTTTTTCCCCATATAATGCCACCCATGTTTGACAGAGACTTAGTTCAGGAGATCTAAAGTGTCTGTTGTGGGGTTACTGAATAATTTATTTAATGGTGGTAGGATACTCCCTAAATAGAATGCATATTATGTTGTCACAAAATTTAAAGGTTTAATTTAAAAAATAATTTAATAATTATATACCGTGTAATTATGTTGTCCATATTCCGTTGCACCCATGTCAAGAAACTGTCATTTAGTGCTAGATTGGAGCTATTACAGCTTTTTCTCTTGTATTGTCTCAACATCAATTAGCTTACTATAGAAGTTGTATGTGGAATGTTTGCCCTGCTAAAATACTGTCCTTTTGTAAGACTGTGTAAATATATTGCAATTGTTTTTATTAGTCATAGTAGTAACAGTAGCTACTGTTATTGCTATTAAACAATTTATTGGCAATACTAATATAATGTCAAAAAGGGGTGTATTTCTATCAGATACCTATCTGATACCTACTGTCATTACTGACATTAATAGCACACATCATAACAAATAGCTTTTAACTAAATCTTATGTCAGGAACGAATGGACTGCCCATGCCTCGCTCAGAGGCAACTGGCCAATGATTAATTTAGTCTAAAGAAAGACATGAATTGGTTATTTAGAGCCCTTCGCACAGACATTTATTGAAGTGAAATAATTGCATCATTTTCTTAATCACACATACATACAAGTATATTAAATGATCCTCAGGGTCTATAGGTTTTTTTTATGCCACATTTTTAATGAGTTAATTTGCTTAATTACATTTTAGGGTAAAAGTATGTTAATCCTCAGCGATTAACAGAGATTCATAATTTTAGATGTAATATTTCTCATAATATCACACTCTACTGTAAAGAAAATGCAGGGCTACAGAAACTCAACCCTCACCGATGCTTAAGCAGTACAATGCTTACAGTATACCAATATGAGGCTTGACCTCTTACATATTGCAACCCTGCATGGAGTACAGGCTTGCTGTCAATTAGGTCACCCTGCCATCCAGAAATCTGAGGCTGACACCCCTACTGTACTCTCCTCAGCCCTCAGTGGCAGAGCTTTCCTTTAATGGGCCCCAGTCCAAGTCCTTTTATGCCCCTATGGGAGCTGCTGAATTTTCTAAGAAGTAGGCCTACTCGGAGAGGGAGCTTTTTTCAAAAGCCCCATTGTACCTTCCTTCTCACATACAAATAGACCCCATATTTTATCATTGGGGCGTATGAATGCTTTTATCAGCATATAGAATGAAGACAACTTTATTACACAGTGTCGACTTCCTGCGAATGATTGACAATATTGTTATTAATTGGGGGATATTAGGCGTATTTCAGCAGGGATAGCGTCAGCGCTTAGTAGCAAACTCAATTGCTATACAGTACACACACACACACGACTTGGAGGATAGTTCAAGCAGTTTTATTGAGCATTTGCGGAACCAGAGTGGTGGGCAGGCGTACTTCGTTGACCAGGGCCGTATGAGATGAGACCTAGATCCAATGAGGCACAGACGCAAAAGAGAACCGGGGGGTGGGGAGAGAGGAGAGAGGAGGGAGGAGAGAGGAGAGAGGAGGGAGGAGAGGCCTTTGAAAGCCACCCGCACTTGTAGGAGTCAGGAGACATAATTTAGTTTTGTTTGTCCATATATTCTATCAATATACCTTTTGTGTTTCAATATATTTCTGGAAAAACCAGGAGGGCTCTGTCCATAACACACAATATGTTCACAGGAGTTACAAGAAGATTCATACAACTAGTGTGCCTGCTTAAACAGGTCGGTATCAATTATGTATATATCTATCACATCTCTCAGGGGTGTGTGTATGGCAGAAGACTGGAATTTACGCTGTACCATGGATACAAAAGATGGCAGCTCCTAGAACTATGTAGCTGTCCACGGTGCTGAAACCTTTGACTCATTAAAGGGCATCACAGGATAGCGTATACAGGCAGTGACAGTTCCTATATCCAAATGAATATGCCATGACATGTGCAGACCCCTGGTGGCCTTTATGTCACGTTGCTGCCAAATCAGAATGATTTCTCCAGTCAAGCTTTTTCACAAATAGGAGCCTTATAGCTGCACAGGCGAACTGTATGTTAGCCAGTGCAAGTCATTATATAGTGACTTATAGTCATATCAGTGTTTGTATGCAGAAATGTAAAAACTTTACTTGTGATATGTACCTATCAGACATTTGTACAGTCACCTCAATTCCAAATAGCTCACACGGGTGACTTGTTTATCTTAAAGGCACGTGCCTACATTGTGTTTTAGCCACCTTTTTGTCCCAGCTTACTTATTTATTATTATTATTTTTGAAAGACTGTAGTCTGATGGGTAGGGAATGCTGTGAGCCTATGAGAGCTGTAGGGGAGGATTAGAGGGTAAAGGCCAGCCATTCAGAATGCAGATTTTAAAGGTGGGTGGGAGTTTCCCACCCACCCTTCAATTGGCAAATAATAATGTATAGTACGAGTGGTAAAAAGCTCTAGCGACATGAAGACAATAATACATTATGGGAATAGTATCACTGCCGGCTGATATGAATATAAGAAGGCGACATATGAAATGAAAGGCAAAGCAGTGAGGTGCATGACGGCATAACGATGACATACTAAGCATGAGGGGTGAGCGTGAGGGCATGACCGCTTCATGGTTCTATATCATGCAGAACAACTGCAAGGGTCAAAGCAATGCACTTCCCATTCTCTGCCAGACACTGTGCTGAGAGAAATGGAAGAAAGGGGGAAGAAGGACAGAGGTTTGAGACAGACAATTCCCACAGTATTATTCATATGGCTGATAATAAAGATTATTAAGAAATAAATATAATTCATTAGTTAAACAGGACAACAATTGGATTGTGCAAACTGGTGTAACTTGAATTTACACATCAGCAGTGAAGACGATTATCAGCTTTGACATGTTAAAGTATGTATTTGAAAAACAATGGCTATCAATGGCAGATGGCAGTACACCTACCATGGCAAATGGCGGGTAAATTCAGCATGGTGACTCAACATTGAGGTGAGGAGGAGTCGAGGGTTTAACAAAAGTCCATTTCTGCCTTTAGGCCTTAATAACTAGACAGGATAATAACAGCCATGCCATGTTCCTGTTGTGTTGCACTTGTATGTATGTATGCTCTTCAGCAAAGGATTGTGCTTCTGTTTTCAGTGCCTCTCCAGCGTTCTCCATGTCAGTTTATCACATTCTGAATCCTGCCCGTTTCCCGACCACCGTTACCTGCCTGCCGTGTTCGTCCTGTTGCTTACCTGTCCTCCGCCAGTTTCCAACTTTGCCTTTGCCTTCTACCTTAGTCCCGGTGGGATTCCAGGCTTGATCTTTTGCACAAACTACGAGACTGCCTGCTGTTTTTGTGGCATTGAATTAAACATTTCCTATGGGAGTTTTACTACTCCGTTTAGGTTCACCCAACCTCGACCCGTGTCAGTTCCATATGGCAAGCCGTTTTGACATTTAATAATTCTTGACACCAAGATTCGTTGAAAGTTGATATCAGGTTTTTGAAATTTGATATCAAATTTCACAAAAGTTGATGACATTTCAAAACGGCTTGCCATAGTTCTACTCTCACAACACATTATGAAGCACACTCATTCACAGGTGTTTAATAGCCACCTTTTACCACCTCCATTATCTGACTTGAAATTCCTCCACTGCTCAGAGCCGTGTGAAACCCTGTAGTGTGGATTCTGGACGGAGGCTTAAGTTTGTGCCCAGTAAGAGTGTTAACTCAGTTGTGTTTCCGGGCATCTGTGTGATTGGCTGTTGAACAGCTGTATAGAGCCGGTGGGCATAAACTGTAGCCAGTTCACTCCATCGCAGCAGTGGCCAGTGGCCATTACTGGGTGTTGGGCTTCGCTTGGACAGAAGCCCAGGCTGGCGTGAGTGATCCAATGAGAATGCAGCTGTGACTTCTTACTGTGAAGAGTACTAAAATAGATTTGTCTAGTAATGAGATTATCCAATTAAAATGGATGCACAGTTTTTGGTATAATAATAAAAAAGATGACTAAATTCACTTTTAATTATTCTAAGACTGTGATTATAAGATTCTGTATTTGGGAAGGGATGAATTGTAAATCAATAATACATAAATCTACCTGTATATTGGCTTCTTTTATAATTTTTTTGTTTTGGATATTCCTGATTTTACAGAATCGAATACTTGGAAGGATTCAAATTATGTTGGCAATAATTCTAGTAATAGAGTCATATTAGCAACACTGCGGTTTATCAATTTAATAATATTTAATAATATTTTAACACTGTTACGAGCATCAGAACATCAACCGAGACCAGCAGAACAGTGCAACATCCATGCTTAATCCACTTTTAATCGTATTTATCGGTTGCCTTCCCCTCTGTGGCGAGTTGAAAGAACATGTGTGTCTTGTGATTTGGTTCCTTGGGACTGCCATGATAACACCCATAATTCAACAGAGGCTGTGCCCCTCGGTAGAGAATTAGCGAGATGAGCACTCTGCAGAGGCGGCTGGCACGGCTTCAGTCATGATGCAAAAACTATCACTTCATCATGGCAGCACAGAATATCTGCACACAGTATGTGATATTTTTTATGTCTCCTGTGGTGGCCCCAAATGGTATAACTATACAGTATATAGGGCAAAATAATAGGGCAACAAGAAAGTGAGACAGAGTGAATAATATATGGAGTGTGTGTGTGTTGGGTGTTTTGAAAGGGGGCATTATGGATTCAGTCCTTCTGTCCTTGTGCTTCACAGCGGGGACAAATTGAGTGCAATACCTTGCCAGGCCTTGTCATGCACTGTGTAACAAAATACACCCTTTGTAAAGGCTCCAGGGGACAAGTAAAACTGAATTATTTTCACTTTTTTTTTTTTTGTATCTCACAATAGATAAGCAGACCTTCAGGATGTTCGATATTTCAGAGGGAAGTACAGGGTGCAGGCATTTGACTGTTACCGTGTACTGCAGAATACCTGGCAGGGTGAATAAATAATAGAGAAAATTCACTATGGGTTTGTTAGTGGAAAGTAAAATAGATGGCAGTAAAATGAATTGTGTTGAAATCATTTTTGTAACCTTCACGACCTTCACCACCCAACCTACTAATAAATAAAGAAAAAGCGAGCCGAGTTTTTCAAGCTTGTCCTTTCCTGTGAAAGGTGGGTTAAAGCACATGTGCTCACAGACATGTCCGATTGTGTCCCTGTCTTTTTTCCTCTCTGTCCCCCTGGCCAATAAATACACAGTTCCGCTACCATTTGGAAAATTTTTCATTTAATTGATTTATTCCTTACATACAGTAGTAGTCACATAAACACATTTAGAGCTCAAATGCATGCTTTAGTGCTGATAACTCATTTAATTTGATTATACTACAATAATTATTGAAGATCACTCTGGTGACTCGCCGTGTAGCGGCTTATTTCTGTGTTTTTTGTGCTTGGTGCGTGTTAATATTTCATGGTGAAGGCGTTAAAGCACTGCTTTAAGGCAGGATGGTATTGATTTCTTTGTGTGTTTTTCTTCCATATCCAGTGGTAACTGGTCATGCCTGGCTAGGTTGAAAAGCAGAGGATTAGCAGGAAAATGTTCACAGAAGCCCTCTGGGTTTTATTTTTTATTTACAGCTGGAATTTAACTTTTTGCTTTTACTGTTTTTACTGACATTCAACTTGAAAAGTTAAATGTGAAAGTTGAAGGACAATTTTCGTTAAACATCGGAGGGAGTGCAATTGCAGCATGTATTTTCCTTTTTTATAAGAAGCAGTAAGGCAGAAATGTTTGGTTTGGTCCCATAGTCTAGTAGAGGTTTAGTATATCACACATAAAAACAAACAAGTGTGAATATGAAAACAAGATGAAGCTTAAGAAGTTGGTCCAGGAAAACGTGTTACTGAAGCATAAAATCCAAGAGACAATTTGTATATACTTTATTGTGCATATGATGAGGTTTTAGCTAAACTGTGGCTGTGACTATAGTTTCTGGTTCATTTGTGGCCGATTAGTGCAGTGACCTTTTCGACCCACAGTTGTACGAAATGTTGCATGAATGCTCAAGGATATGAATCTAGCTAGGCTTGAGTATTGTTTGGTTTATAATCCCCTCTGTAACATGCATTTCATTACTTGGCACGTGGGTGTATGAGTGCTAATGTGATAGTTAACAGTTTTTGATCTCTCTTGGAAACACATGCTCACACATTCAAATATTTTGGTTTAATAATTTCAGTATGATGGGTTCCTAAAGATGCTAATATTTAGCCAACCTAGATCTCTAGCCATTAAATCCTATTATAATGATGATTAGCCTAATGGTGTAACATGAGGGTTGACATCGCCAATCTACAGCCAGAAGCCCAGATGCCAATATATCTAGACCATTTACATCAAGAAGAAACTAAATAAACTACGTGTCCATGCAATGATTAAAAATATATCAAGGAATATCAACATTAAACTGCCATCAATGGCAAAAACTAGGCTACAGAGCCTTTCATACCAGCCAGAGAACTTGTAAGTGTAATTACACATTTTGGAGATTGTAATTCCTCTCACTGGTTTGTCTTGTGTGTAAAACTAAAATAATCCAATTTTGGCAACCATTTCCACATTTTACAGCTCAAATAAACAGAACTAATACTCTTTGTAGCTTAATAATAGATCTATAGTAGCTCTGTCCCCATTTATTCCCTGATTTTATAAATTTTATTAAAAATGATTAATTCAGTTTACTGTATTTCCGACTGTAAGACACGCAATACCTCATTGTGATAATACGGATATACTGCTAATTCTACAATCTATTTATATTAGCAAACCATCTAAAATTAGGCATTGTGTCAGTTAATTAGCAGGGTAAGCACATTTTTCGTTGAATAAAGCAGAGACAGTATGCGAGAGGGTCTCCTCGCTTAATCAGATGCAATGATATTCAAGCTCTGGGCCAAACTCAATTAAAACTGAGGCAACCTACTGTTACATATCATGAATTACAAATGTGGGATAGCAAGAGAGACCGTGTTTGCAGCTGTCTAGAAGCAATAAATCAATCATTCACACACCACCGCCACTCACCCTTACGTGAATGTGTGTGTGGCGGGGGGGGGGGGGGGGGGTGGGGGGGGATTGTTGGTGTATTTTTAGCTTGTCATTAGGATGGGGGCCAACCCATTGGGATGTTTTTTTTTGTAATTAAGAAATTCCATATTAA
>JAOEHI010002078.1:0-12008 GCA_025447815.1 Percopsis transmontana
TATTGAGGCCAAGTTTTACTAAAACTTGTGAACGAGATACAAATCGTTTTAATTAAATCGTAAGCATGTTTTTAAGATTTCAATCCAATGTTTTTAACAGATAAGTTAGTGCACAGATAGCATCCTCCAAGTTAGCATATTTCCGACAGCTATCGGGAATACCGGGACAATTCCAGATGGGCTGCCGCATTGCTGGGCTGGTGGACCATCAAAAAATAGGCCTATCCAAACACGAGCATAATGGCAACACAACAGCATAACAACCATAATATTATTTTATAGTAATTTAATATAGACTAGTAATAGAATACTGTACACCAGTCAAAGTAATCTCCATGATTGTAGTGCTGAGTAAAACTGCTGTAACTTGTGGTTACAAAACGACCCTACTGATACGGCTACTTGTTGCTATTTAAGCCATACTAAGCCCCCCTAACCGTAACTGACTGTATATGTACAGTAATCAACCCTCATGACCCCTCCCCCCCTGAATTTCTTTACAAGTACATGTGTAATTGCCGACGATATAATCAAAAGCTCTCAGTATCGTCATTATTAACCTTTGACTAACAATAATACCTTGCAAAGCAAGTGTTGTCAACACGTCATTATAAAATGTGTGAACGATTTGTGAATTTTTTTCTCACTATGTCCACTCCCGGTAGATACTAGTTGGCCAAAACTCAAGAAGAAATGTCACGAGAGCTTTTAATCCAGCAGTATCTTACAAACTGATGGAGTAATAGCTCCGAAGTCATCTACGATAACTTTGTTACAGTCCTCGTTGTAGTCAGGGGTGAGTAGTTTTAAATTCTTGCCGGTACTATTACCAAAACCTTCATCTCTCTCTCTCACTTCATGCATTTTAAAATAGCAGTGTTTCGGAAGTAGAGGCGCATGCGCACTCACGTACTGTTGAGGGAAATCTCCGGTCGTCAGCTCATAAGCAGTTTCCTTTCCGAGCTGTTCTGTATCGTTAAAATTGAACAAAATAACACGAAACACAACTGCTTACTCTCCTACTGATTTCAATTGGGACATTTTGCAACGAACTTAAAGACATTAAACGTGTGGTACACGTTTGGAAGGCGGGGCGCAGAGGAGACCACTGGCTCTCTCCGAGGGGAGTGGGAGAGAAGCAGGGCAAGAGCTTCGAGGGATAGAAGGAGATGCCCGTCCAAGGCTCCGTCCAGCAGGGACTAAAACACACAAAGCACGGACAGTTCACAAACAATTCTGAATGAGTTAAAATGACTTTTTAAACAGTCAAAGTAGTTTTCAAGACTGCATAATGCTAGCGGATCTATTTTCTGACCCAGAGTGTGGCCGTGACTGGTTCTGAACGAGGGCTTTATAGCAGACAGCCGCTCTCCTTGGTACTGCGTACCGCCACTGGATCTTTTAGTGGTACGCAGTACCAGGACCATACCAGCTTACTTTCACCCCTGGCTGTAGTGCACCTCAAATATCCCCGCCAGCTAACTGTATCTTTTGAAATACAATTGTGCACAAAAGTGCATGTGGTTATAGGGGAGGGTTAGAGATGGCCGTGAACCTATGAGCTCTCTAGGGGGAGGAGTAGAAGGAATAGTAGGGGCATATGCTCTCAGGATTAGAACAAAACAGTGTAATAGTAACACTGGTTTCAGCCACGAGGGTACTTTTATATTAATGTTGTAGTAAGTTGTTGTTATAATCATATATCATTATTTAGCATACATCCCTGGAGGTTTTCCCAACCCCCTGCCACCTCAAACATGTGTCCAAACTGCTCACGTCAAACAAAGCGTTCCACATATTCCAAGGCAGGAGTCACAGCGCATCTGCATTATTGTGGCACACAGGGTAGCACTTCCTTCCAGGCGTGCGTTCTCTGGACAGTTTCAAATAAATGCGATAAAAGCACCATGGCCATAATTGATTCCCTCTCAAAAGACCCCCCCCCCCCCCCCTCCCCATCCACCCCCGGTCAGCTAGTAAACCTGTTTTAGCTCGAGCTCGTCTTCTCCAGCCGTATGGGGCCGTTCCCCTCCATTGTTTTTTTGTTTTCTTTCTTGTTGTTTCTCTCTTCCCTCGACTCATCCATTCTGATATCTTTTCACCTCCCCCCTTTCATTTCGTTGACTCCTCTTTTCAACTTTCGCAAACCAGTCCGCCGAGAGCCCCCCCAGGGCCTGGCTGGGTTGGGCGGGGGGAGCGCACACTTCCCGTTGATATGCAGAGCGCCTCGGCGTCCAAATCAGTGTTTCTGAAAGGTTGTTACTAATGGTCCCCGTGGAGCAGAGCGAACGCTGCATACATACAAGGCCCTCCGACGGCATTCTGCAGGTGCGTTGGGCCGCGCTGAGATAGTGTCACATCTTGTTTTCCCCCGTGTCTCCTCCCAAGGTTCAATTGGTGTATAATGGCTGTGAAATGGAAATACGGCCTATTCATCTGGCCCCCTTTACTGTCTCCCTGGAACTTTCCATGCAGTTAAACGCTGCAACTTTATTTACAAAAAAAATCAACCACAGGATTTATTTAGCTTTTGCGATAATGCTTTTGCATATCGCATACAATATAACTATATAATGCTTTTGAGAAAAATAGTGCACACTACATAATTGACTGCATCAATGCACGGTTTTGCCACCTATTTAACGAAACGTTAAATCGTCATTAGAAATTGATATGAGGGCTTGTGCAGCTAACGCTGTTTGTTTTACATGGTCAATGGGGGGGATGTATTTAACTACAGTCGTAAAACTGACCCTGACATGGTGTTCCAGTCTTGATCTTTTTGTGAATAGCTTGATTATTTAACAGGGAGTCGGTCATGAAGAGACATTCCATGCTACGCTTAACAACCAATGAAGTTGCAACTGGCAGACCTGAGGCAGAAAGAGCTGACAGCGCTTGTCCACACCCAGGCTTTCCCCAGAACAGCAGAGGCAGGCAATAATCTAACTATAATTAAGGGGTATAAACCATGTCATGCAGCCATTAGGCCAAATAGCTGGCGACCAATCAGCTATGACATTAATGGTAGGAACCAATAAGGGTTTTATAAATCTGTTTAGATGTTTTTGTGTTTTTCCTTACATTTTTTGTTTTACATGCGAAACGGGAGGAGGTGTTTTGTAAAACAATTTTACTTATGACCAATTATGTTTCTACTGCACAACTGCAGTCTGTTTTTCACTCTTGTGTAATTAGTGAACAATCGGTTTCAAAACTGTACTTGTTACAACAACCTGTTAATGTATTAACTTTAATCAAATATGCTCCATATGGTTTAGCACTGCCCCATTTTAACAGGGAAAAAAAGCAATAAAATTGAATTTTGTTTTGACTTAGTTGCTACCAATTAGTACATTTCCATTATAACAATACATGCACTTTGTTCAAGCAATTTAAGTGAATTAATGTGAAAAACAACAAATATAGTGTGCAAATGTATTCCCTGATGAAATTAAATATTAAACTTTCAGTCTTCTGGGTACAATGGCTTGAACTGATGTCTGTTGCCTTGACAGAGACAAAAATGTTTCAGGGACTAAAACTGCTGGTATTAGTAGAAGGCTAATAAGAAGATAATTCCAGATAATGACAGCCATGTTGTGGTGGATGAATTTTCCCCAAACTTTAATCAATATTAAATAGTAAATTGTATACATAAAGTCACTTACCAGACATATAGTAGCTTAAAAAGTACATTTGAGAAAATGACAGGTAAGTAGTACAAGATGCTGTATCCGTGTAATTTTCAGCTTCAGAGACATCGTATTTTCTTTTCTGTCGGAAACAACAGGCTTTACTTTCACTTGTCTTGAGGATTTTATTTAACACAGCTTGGTGTTTTCAGTTTCTGCATAATGGGCTATTTGAAAGGATAGCATGTTTACTCAGCAAATTATCAGACCAGAGATTACTCTTAATGGAAACTATGGATCCAACCCAAATTAATTCTTTCCATGCTTATAGCAATATGATCCACTCCTATGGCAGATAGTTACAGACACCACTGTGAGCTTGGCAATAGAACATGGCCTGAATGAGACTCTTTTAAAAAGGCTGAGCTCTGTACTTATGTTGCTTGTAAACTTATGTGGTTTGATCATTACATTCTTACTGTAATGTAATTATACTGGAGTGTACCTTAATAGTCTTTCATTTACATTAATTTACAATTCTTGATCAAGTATACTCAGTTTACATACAGTTGCTCGACTGACTCCAGATTAAAGTGGAACAGATTCCAAGGATTATTTTACTGACCTAAGATAGTAAAGCTGAAAACACACTTAGCTGATTGCTCAAGACTGCTGAAGAAGAAGAATTAGAAAGGAATTGATTGACCCTGCTACATCAAGTAAAGAGACGAAGAGCACACTGAATAACATTTCACTTGGTCTTCAAAATGTTGGTAGACCATGTGAGCAAATACTAATGCAACTAATTCCACAATTTTTTAAATGTAATCAATTTATACTAGACACTTAAATGTATTGTATTATTTTAGGAATCTAGTAACATAAAGTTGTTAAAAAAAATTCTGCTATAATTTTGTTCATGGTGGTGAGGCGAATAGCATTATATGTTACCATTGTAAATACAATATCTTCCTGATTTCTTCCTGATTCGTAAAACACATCAGTTTGCCTGCGCCAGTATGTCTTGTAAAGCTGCACTCATACGTTCAAGGGGTCACATGTTAAGCTGTTGGTTTTACAGAGGCTTTGGAAGACCTATTCCAATACTAATGGAAATCAAATGGTAATATGGTCATATTTTACTATAAAAACATTATCCAATGCAGCGTTAAAGAAAAAAGCGATGTTTTTTAAAGGTTACCGTTTTTTTTCCCTTTCAGCCATTTCTTAGTGCTCCTTTAATAAATATTATTATAAATAATATTAATATTATAAATAATATTATTATATAAGTTCCTGGTGATAGTAAAGCCTAGCATCATCCAAAAAGTTGCGAAAAATCTTCTTGGTGAGCATTGACTTGGCGGAGGATATCTGCAAATGTCGGGTTACCGCCGATTCAACATGTTAAATCTTTGTAAGATAACACCCAGGCATAATTTAACCATTCATATTTCCCATAGGAGTATCACATTAAGCATTGCTGTCAGGTGTTACCACCTTTGTGAATTTTGAAGCCTCCATCAATAAAGTGTATTGCTACTGAGAAGCTAATTGGGAACTACATTACCCACACTGCTGTGCAATTGAGCCATATTGGTGACTTTATAGGCTTGCAATTAATCTTGCCACCGTCTAATTTTTAACCTTACGACAATTAACAATATGTGTGAATCCCCTATGGGAAATATGAATGGGGAATTTATGCTAGGCAGGTTAAAATGGTGGTGCAAGTGCAACACTTAGATTAGATACATACAAACACACTTAACTGATGAAAAATTACGACATTATTCCACAACAAACTAACATTTACATTTAGATTTGGAGGACATTTTGGAAAATAATACATTTTGTGCGACATGGAAAATCCTATTGCTTCAAACTAAAAAGCTTAGGATGTCAGCATCCATCAGCACAAAGAATAATGTGCAAAATGAGAAAAATAAATGAAATGTGCTGGATCTTTGAGACGTGTGTTTTAATTAATCTCTTGAATTACATTTAAATCACTGGATAGCAGCCGATTGTATTGTGGTGCTTAACTTTTGAAGGAAAATATTTCTAAAATTATTCAGGATTTCAAGGGTTAAACACTATTTACTAATACTATTATATTATATAAATACTAATAGTCAACAGAAAACGCAAAAGCAATTATATTAGAATATAGAAATTCCCATAAGATGTAAAGAAGAAGAGCCAAATCCTGACGCTAACCTTTGTAGTGTAATTTGTTTCCATGAAAAAGCCATTTCCACCTGCATTACGAAAGCTATTCCTATCATCATCAATTCATCCTCTGAGAACATGCTTTGCCCAAAACTGTTGTTTACACCAACAAATCATTCTACAGCCAGATGTTGCTGCTTTAAAATTAAATCTTGGCACTCAGGTCAGTCAAGGAGCATGTTAGTTGGCAGAATAAAGCAACGTAACAGCATTAGAGGGGACAGTGGCTTTGATTACAGTCCTGAGCAATCATCTGAATCATTCATCTGCACAGTCAAACTGCTTACCCCCTCATTTGTCAAAATGTGGCCTGGATTCAAGCCTTCACTATAGCCTTTATACTGCAGTCGTAGGTTACCATAACAAGTATGTAGGCACAGAAAATAATTCATGTGTTTCCAAGATGTGATTTTAATGGTACAATCCACATACCTGTAGGTTAGATTGCTGTTGCCGCATCATGTAGGCTACTATAACTCTGAATTTGAAGCTAATGCTGCTCAATTGATAAGAAAGGATGTTTTTTTCCCACCTTGTAGTCTTGCTTATTTCAAATTTTAGCAAGCTTTATAATGGACTAGAAAAAGTTTAAAGTTTCTTTACTTTACTTTAAGGCATAGGAGAGTTATTTTTGTTTATGTCTGAGGTAAATATGGCCCCATTGGTAATTAGTTGACATTTAAGTCAATGTAGTTTTAGAAGACATTATATTAATTCCTACATTAAACTGATTTAAAATTACCATCACATATCATGCCAAGGATCACATTTTTATTTAGATATATTCTGTTGCTACTGGTATTTATACCAAGCAATATTAACATGTTCTTTGAGCAAGTCTGAGAAAAACTAATATCTTCAAAGGATATCACAGGTAGTTTAGAAAGCCATGAAGGTCGGTATGGTAATGTTCTGTATCTTGTCACATTTTTCCTCTGTCCCAGCAAAGGAGCATTAAGATTATTTATGATGGAAATATCATATAACCTACCGATTTTGTCAAGGCTGAAAGGATGATAAACACAATGAAGATGTCATAATATTCTAACTTAAGAAGTTATAAAACAAGCTGCACAAAGAAGACACATACTGTATAGATGAACATACATTGTTCAAGTAGATGAAGCTCACAACAGCTTTCATGCTTACTTTAGGAAACCTTTTAGAGTGCATATAAGGATGGAAGTTGTCCATTTGGGTTCCTCTTCAATATGTGACTCCAGGGCATTAGGGAAATAGGGAAATAAGGACAACAATTAACAAAAGTGGTAACAAACAATGGTATAATATGACCTGCATGTCTCTTTCTCTATCTCAAAATAAAGTCCAAAAAGTATTTTGGTAACATAGCACAGCCATTTTTGTGTGTTTTTTTACAGGTATGCTTTTGGCTAACCTTGACCAAAAATAACCATATTTTGATGGATTTTATATCCGCTGTTACTAAATACATGATGGGGCATGCCCCCAGACCCCCTAGGAGAGGCTTAGCCCTCATGCCCTTAGTCCCTCGTGCTATGTATAATAAAATAGCTCATTCTTTACCTACAAAATGATTTGCATCTCCATATCACATGGTTTTAACAGATTTAAGACAGTAAATATTCCTTTTTTATCATCAGATTTAATATAATCATCATCATTATCGTGCACAATAAGAAGGAATGAGGTCCATTGTTTCACTGGTGGCTAAGTAAGAATAATTCTAAATGGAAGCCAGGGTTCAGGAAGGAGAGTTATAGGAAAGGGCAGCTTGACCATAGCCTTAAGGAGGCTATTATCCAGCTGTAAATGTGGTTCCTCCTTCGCCCTCTCAGTGTAAGTTAGTTGAAATTCCCACAATATGACCCAATCTGCTCCTGGTGACCATAAAATATTGATGGCTGCCTTCAGGTGTGAATATGAGAGGTTAATTTTCTCTTTTTTTTTATTATGACTATTTTTACACATTTTCACTGTCCTTGTGTAACCCTGCTAGTCTGCTTACTTGAAGCCCAGGTTCCACCAAAAACCAGGTAAAATAAAAAAGACCAGGAATCAAGACAAAGTTCGGTACTATTTCGGTACTAAGGTTTATTTAAAAATGTTAAATTACTGGAGCACCTGTAAGAATAGGAGGAGCATAAATAATAAAATGTTTACACTTTAAGTTACACCTACCTGCACTTCAGTGGTGCCAGCACTGTCAGGGTGGAAGGGTGTGAGGAGAACTACTCACCACTAGGGGATCCACTGTGCACACAGTGAAAGTGAAAATATGCGCACATGCATGCAGTGTGAGGGGATCCGTGCGGGCTTGCACCCACCAGACAGCATGATTCCCACTGAAGGTCAGCAGCTATGCAGTCCTGAAACACAGCTCTCCACAGGATAACCAGCTAAATACCAGTTAAATTATGTTTACATCAACCCCCGCGCTAAGCGCAGGAAATTCACAGCCATTCACAGTGTTGCCCGAAAGAAATAAAAACAAAAGAAATAAACACAGTAGGTAAAAAAAGGCAGCCAACTGCCGGTCACACCTGGAAAATAGAAAACATGCGAGAAAATCGTCAGAGATTAAGGCAGATATAAACAAGGCATTAGTGTAGTGTTCAAAAACATCCTACTCCAATGTGTTGGTCGGTTCCTCATGTATGCAAAATCAGGGAGGGGGAAAACTGAGCAGCTACAGCTGAGCGGTACACACTAAACTGCCGTCATCTGGTTTGCCGAAAGTCAGAGAAGCGGCCTATGAAAAGAACAATTACAACTAATACAAAACATAATTAAAACAGTTAAAAGGCAGTTGGCACCCTGGCATAACCAGAAGGGCAAGCGGCTGATTGCATCATCTTAACTGCCCTACCCCATGATCAAGCCTGTAGCTTCACTACACTTGTCAGCACAGTGTTCAAATTAAACATGTCCACAGCAGTCACAGTAGGGATGAGCCAGAATAGTCCCCAATACAGATTGCAGTTGATGAGGACTTTTTTGAACAGCATTCAAGACAAAAAGTAGGACATGGTTATGGTTAGAGAAGTCATTAGACACCTTTATGTGATAGTCGATGGAAAATTAGCAAGTAATCTGTCTATATTGTCTCACTAGTATTAATAAAAATGATGTAACTTGTAAGTACAGATATGGCAGAGCATCTCTTGTTGACCATAGCCTGATCAATAGCAGTTTGTGTCTGTCTATATAGAGGATCCTCACTCAGTGTAAATGTGCTGTTTTCGTGTGACCTTACTTGTTTAACGTAAATCATGGATGGCGCCTTTAACGCTCTTTCAAAATGGTCCCAATTTAATGGAAGAATTGTGTTTCTGACGGCCCTTGTGACCTTTAACTAAGCTGACTACAGTTTTGTCTGTATTCTTTTGAGCCTTTTGTCGAGCATGTGGCGTTTTAAACCCCCTCTGACCATGGTAGATTTGACCAGAGTGTATGCACCCAAACAAGCCTCCCGTGGTTTGTCTGCGGGATATTCTCAATGTTGATGGAGCTATCGATCGCACACACATTAAAATGATGTCGGCAGCGGTAAATGCCAATGGTAGAAAGGTCCATTAATCAGGAAATCAATGCTCCTGTCAATAGGCCTCCCCTGCTCTGACAATAGACGACAAATTTGAAGACTTTTAGTCAGGTGGAAATTGCTCCACCACCACATGTCAAGGCTGTCCATTCGTTGAGCCTCTGTCTCTGTACTGTATAACACCACCTCCAGGCATGACGTTATCATTTACTAAATCCTTTTAGGGACCACTCAGCCCCACGACTCATTTAAGACTGTATTGGGGGATCATGAGTCGTGAACTGGTGGGATATGAGTAAGTATTGTGTCAGTGAGAGAGACGGCCCAGGAGTATATCACACCAGTCTTATCACTGTATCCTTATACAGTATGATATTAGCCATGGTATAATGATATGTTATAATATTGCCCTTCAGAAACAAAGGACGACATTTCTAGAATGTATGCCATTTTAGTTTTTTAGATAACTGAGACCATGTAATCAGTTGACCCTCTAAAATCCACATTTTGGTAAATGTGAATTTTTAAGTTATTGAATTTTGAGGATAGCAGAACTTTTTTTTTTTTGTTAGAAGGAATTAATGCATTCCTAAAACAGCAGATATTGCAGACTGTTGGTATTAAAGCAGTACACCAATAATACTATTGCAGTGCTGACCAAAACATCTTCTAATGTGGGGCATTAATCATAAACCTGCCATATTAATCAAACATCTTGTAGTGGTGAACTATCTGAGTTGACATTTATGCCAAAGGCAAATTGCTCCAACATGACCCAGGAAAACCAGCAACCAAGGGCACAGAATATTTCTGCTGCTGAAATTAAGTTATTAATGAATGGTTACTGCTTTTTGCATTAGCCAAATATGAATATATATGTTTGTGTTACACAGTTCAAGTGCTTTCCATTTGGAATTTGACTCTGTTTATATGTATTTCACAAGGCATATGTGTACATTACTACCTTCACTAAATATTGCCTGCCATGTATTATCAGTTTGTTGTTATTTAGTCTAGTATATAAAAAAAAATTAAAGAATGATTTATGGTAATAAAAAAGTTAAGAAATAATAAAAAGTTATTGAAAACAATAAAAAAATTAATAAACATGAGAGTGAAATCACTCTCTTTTCAATAGTTAAAACTTTAATGACATTCTAAATGAAGGAAAAAATGTGTATAAGGACCATTACAAATGCAGAAAAATATAACTATAGCATAACTGTAGTGGCAGACAAATTTAAATATACCCAACAAACCAAAAAAAAAATAAAACAATAATGCATTGACAGCTGGATTACTTGTCCCAATCACTGTTTTGATGCTAACATGCTATGTCGTCTATTTTGGTTTCATAAGATGAAAGGTGTACGAAATTCAAAAATCTGGCTAATACAATATGTGTATCACCCGGGCCTAAATAGTGCTTCCACTTTAACCTTGCTATGTTACTGTTGGATTACATGTTTCATGAAATTGAATAGCAGTTTCTATTGTTGGATAATTTTGAAAAGGGACTTGACTTTTCTAAATAAAGCATTTTCTTTCCATCAATCATTACATGAATGAACAGTGAAAGAACTTGTGTCTGAAATTGCAATTGGCAGGCAATCTGGCTAGAGTTTTCCTTTTTGAGACCTCCTCTTTGAGCAAGAGGGGCAACTTGGAACATTCCTCCTTAACAGCTTTCCCCTTCTCTTTTTCATAAGTGAATTGAATTGCAAAGACCTGGATATAATTTGACTTTCGACATCACCAATTCATCCTTTACCTCAGTGCAATACAGGGCTCTGTAATGAAAAGTCAAGCCTTAGAGTCGGGATTGACGGAGAGTGACACCTGCTTTGGTCAGCTCAAATTAGAAATGCCAAAAGAAAAGGAGAAACTGTCAGCCAGAAATGCGTCAGACATTTTACAGGGCTAATACTCTTGTAGGCCGGAGGGTTGAGGTTTCAGTTTAGGGGTCTTTAAAGAGGGCTATGTGACACACACACACACACACACACACACACACACACACAATGACCTAAAGAATTTGACCCATAACTTAATATTATTTGGAACATGTAGGGAATTTTATGCTAACTAAGCAACTTCACCTATAGCCATGGCTGGACGGGAATTTTCCCGCTATCCTGATTGGCAATTACTGTAGCACTTAACATCTTTATAAAAAACAACATTGTCATCACAACTGACCACATGTCTATTGATTAGATAATATATTTATGTGTTAAAACAGATTCCTCAGAAGGTTATGGAATAACAAAATGCAATATTTTAGTGTATCTGTATTAGTTAACTTGTGACTGTAACCCTAACCCTGACTCGAACCTAACACCATAATCAACATAAGCGATTGCTCCGCCTGTCAGGAGCCCTCTAACGACCAAAACATATAATTTTTTTTACTACTACACAAACATTTTTAAAAAAGGGAAATAGTGATCAATATTATCAAAATTATCATACAATTAGATTTTTCTAATTTATTTTACTATTGCTTTTTTTTGTGTGATCAACATTGAGCTACATAGGTGTTGTAACAGCGGTGTGTAGAGAGCGAGAGTAAGCGCGAGCCCGAGGAACACAGACAGGCGGGATTGCCGACGAAAACG
>JAOEHI010002079.1:0-12007 GCA_025447815.1 Percopsis transmontana
TTGATTTAGCTTTTCCTAAATCAGGGAGAGCAAATGTTATGGACTATGTCGGTTAGTAATAGTAAAACAACAATAGTGAAAAATATAAACATTTCTCCTATGTTCATCCGGCCTGTCAAAATATTAGGGCCAAACAGGAACTGTCCATATCGAATGGACCAAGGACACAAACACAGATAATTAGGAGAAGCCTAATCACCGTTTAGCCTGTAGTGCTGTCGTACGGCAGTAAAACTGGACCCGGCCCAGGAAAATGTGTGGTAATAGCAGTGCGCAACTGTGATGGAATAAAGTACATTTAATTAAATCACACATACACATATCCAAGCTGAAGTGGAGGGAAATATTTGCTTGCTAATGTGCTTTTCTTTTTTATGTCTCCACATTGTGTCATTTTCCACTGGTAATATCTGGATCTGATTTATAAGTCATAAAACACGATCTTCTTTTAACCCACTGTGGGCTTTAATCGTTCCTTACATTAGTTATTTTTGTGAGATTAAACTGCTCAGAAAAGCTCCAACTCCATTCTAACAACCGCTCTGAGCTTCTTAACTAACTAAAGCACTCTTTGTACTTTTGGCACAGAATTGGGCACAGAGCACAATGTCATATTTCAACATCTGCCCTTGCAAACACTAAATAGTGCACGTATTTTTTAACAGTTACAGTGAAAAATGACTGATGAGGTGTTCACATCTACCATTCCCTTCAACTGGAAATGGGGAGAAGAAATACTGTAGCATAATTTCCAGTTGCGATCGCAAAGCAATTTCATCCCTTTGCACAAAGTTCAACAATAATGAACTTTGATTTGCAAATCTGTATTATCAGCACATAGAAATACCTCTTTGAAGACCTTGATAAATTAAAAATGGAGGATTCCCCCACCATCTTGGTAATGTCACTCTGCCTGGAGCTCTAAAATGTGGGGTTGCACAGAAACAAAATTGCTCCTGAAGGAATTAGAATTGATATATTATATAATATTTAATTGAGTAAAATAGGAAAAAACAGACAGAATCCCACAGCATGTTAAAATAGCAACAAGGCAGGAGCCTACAGCTAGACAAAGCCAGGAATGTATGTTTTTGCATGACAAATGCACAGCCAACCCCCCCCCTTAGCCTACTCACGCTAAATTAATTGTCTCCCTAGAGGTATGCTTTAGTATTTTCCTTCCACAAGCCTTAGCGGCCACAACTCCAGCCAATGAATGGTCACCTTACCTGTGAGCGGTTATTTTGAATCTCAGAACTATATAAGCCAGAGCGTGCTATTGTTCATCAGGAATGCGGTTGGTGGAGCATTGCAGAATGCGAAGCTAACGTGTTTCTCCCTTGCGGCCGCATTGTAATTTAATGCATTGTTTATTTAATAAATATGTTTTCTTGATTCAGCCTTTTCTTGATTCAGCACGGATTGGTCTTAAGTTTGTATATGGTTAATTAATTACCATCACTCCATAGCTCACTCAGCCTCTCCATATCTCTTTCACTTGATCAAGATCTGCTACAGTAGCTAACTGGAAGCTAATTAGCATCCAATCATCCTGCGCCTGACTACATGGCAATGTATCCTTTATGCTTCATGTCCACAACAGGTCAGTGAAATTAATTGCGTCGCTGAAGGTTTGTTAACCAGTGTAATGGGCAGGTGTGGTGATTGGCAGGAATGAATGAAAGGCTGTCTCATGGTGAACCGCCACCGCATGCTGACATCACTACACACACACACACACACACATACACACACACACACACACACATTACGAGAGCCCCCCCTTTCATCGACTGCATACACAAACACTGATAAACACACACAGCCACACACAACTGCAAACACAAACGTTCAAAACTTTTTGTTTTGAACAGTGGAGCTTTGGGTAACTGCGGAAAAGAAATTGAAAAGAGGTTGTTGAAAAACAAGTTGCCCACTAAAATGCAGACACATTTGGACTATCTGCAGCGTTTCATTTCCAGCAGTCCGAGCGGCAGGGTAAATACAAACATAGCCTGTGTCTTATAAACAGCAGCAAACCGGATTAGACCGGACCCATACTGTGGCACAGTGAGGCTGCCTAGGACAGAGGCTGGACAGCTGTGATAAAGCACTTCTTTAAAACACCTCTGCTCGCTTCCAGTGGGTGATTGACAGCCGCGATGTTGCAGGGACTAGAAGTGGTCCTCGCTTTTAGTTTAAATTGTATTTATTTTGTTTAATTGAGTGTGAGCAGTTGTGAAGAGTAGTAATGGCGTTAGCTTGGAAATGGAAGGCAGTTGCCTTGTCGCCTCGCTGACGTAATAGACAGGTGTCTCAGAAGGAATAACTTTCGAGTGAAGGTTGGTTTCTAACTACCTTATAGGATAGTGATAGTACAATTACAATTAGGTCATTTAGCAGACGCTTTCATCCATAGCGACTTACAATTCCATGCTGCCATTACATGGAGCAGGTAGGGGTCAGGCATCTTGCTCAAGGATGCTTACAGGTAGGCTAACTCTGGGGCTCGAACCCACGACCTTTCAGCTGGGAGCCCAACACCCAGACCGCTAAACCATCCTGCCCTGATAGAAACGTGTGACATCAGCACGCCATCTTTGTTCATACATTTCCTTTGCTGCCGTGCAGAGTTATGGGTAATGGGCAGCATCGAGGCAGCATCGATGATGCCTTCAGACACCAACCGTCGCGGGGGCAATTGGAAGGCATCTTAGCAGACAGGAAGTGAGAGTTTGGCACTTGATACCTCACTGTCCTGTTAGACACCTCCTGAGACAGCATTTTACCCCGTTGCACTTCCAAAAGAAAAGGGATCTCAACACAATAAACTTTAGTCAGGGAGACGGGGAGAAAGAGAGAGGAAGAAAATTAAGCAATTTCCAAAGCCAAAGATGGTCTAGTCTTGTCAAACAGAAAGCTAGTGGCTATGGACCTGGTGAATGCACAGGCAGACATGACCACACAGGGACTTCCGAGTCACTTTGGGTTTTTTAAGTAAGGATTCCAGTGTTTCCCATGAATTACCTAAACTACGGCGGCCCACCACAGTCTAATCTGTCCCGCCATAGTCTCAAAATGAACCGAGAATATTTGTACACTTCTCATAATAACAGCCAAGCATGTCTTACACTCCCAATCAGTCAGCCCCTCCACCGCTGCTGTAAACTCACTATCACTGCTGAAAAACTCACTATCGCTGCAATAAACTCACTATTGCTGCCTTCAGCAGGCAGTTGGGCATGGAGAGCAGAGCGGCGAAATTCAATGCATTTCCTATGCGAAACAGCGGAGTAGGAGAGATGACAGCGAACTCCGATCACAGCGGCAAAAGTTCTCAATCCCAAAAGTTGACTCGCAGTTTACTGTTGCAGCTCCACTTGGAGCGGTAGCCAATGAGAGAGCCGACACTAGGTCACACGTGCTCACAATCTCCTGTGTTAAACACAAGTAACTAATCAAACGAATCTGGATTAAAATGGATTAAACGATCGTTTATAGCAGCAATATTCACAACCTCTTTATTTAGGATTTTACCCTGTACAACTAACAAATGAATGTTGCTAAAAATAAAATGTGTCAAATTCTGTCATGTTTCCTGTTGAGTTTAAGTAGCAATGATTAGCCTAAATAGCTTGTTGCTAGGCTAAAGAAATATGGAAGTAAGCTAGAATTAACAAACACATTTGCTTTTTAGCAGACAGCCGATGATACAGCTGTATTACAAACATTATAAAGTGAGATTTCTCCCGTTTGTTTTTACTAATTTATGATTAGTAGACACAGTGTGTGTTGTACACAGTACACGATCGGCACCAAATTTGGACACTAATTTCCCGGCAATCAAATTGTTTACAAGACCACAAAATTGTTTACTAGAGCACAAAGCCCCATGTATCGATTTTTTTTAGATGTGATGTACACATCTTGCTGTGTACACATTTTAGATGTGGTACACAGCAAGTTGTATTTTCAGCTCTATTTTAAAATTTCATGCAGACTCTACATGAAAATTTTACTCTACATTGTAGAATATTGCAATGTATCGCAATATGTAGAGTATCACAATGTATCGTGATACGTATCGTATCATGAGGTCCTTGCCAATACCCAGCCCTAGTGGTGATCCTCAGCTATTAACCAGCTCTTCTTCATTTATTTTGTTCCCTCATTGCTTCTGCATTCTTCAAAAACACTCCCAGTCAATAGTTTAGATAACTATTCCCTCTTCTGTCCACTGAAGATTTCCATATTATTAAAAATGCCTTAGCCTGAAATGGAGGCTTAAGAATCACAATGCTTCTCAAGGTCACCAACAGCTCTTCAGGGCAGAACTGCTCAGCCAAGACCATCGTCGGTGCCGAGGAGATTCACTGTGTGGAAGTATGCTCCAGTGCCACATCAGGTGAGCTTTATTCACGGCATTGTATCAAGTGTCCAGTCCACAAACATGCCAGTGAAAATGCTCCATATGGCGAGGCATCAACCCTCATCTTTTGTTTGTCAGAAACCGGGAAGCCAGAAAAAAAGCATCAGACAGTTTCTGCGCCGAGTGTGCGATTTTCTGCTGCTGTCTGCCAAAAGCAAAACATAATACGTAAATAAATATACTCAGTGTCGCATTACAGGCAGTGTAATAGAATGTTGTGTTGTACAACTGTACCGTGTTTTCACAGCTTATGCCATTGGAATTTGTTTACATACTATACGGTATAAACAAATCCTACAGCTACGTTGATAGCTACATGACAACAAATCTACAACACAGTTTGATACATTGATACACGGGTGGCTGCACTTGCATGTTGTTCTCCATGTTACGCCATGATCCTGTCACTAGTACATTACAAACAATGTCAGATACACAAAGCTGTATTAACACATCACACACACAAAGGCAGCCTTGTTAAACACCCACATACAGTACGAATGACAGTGTTCGCCTATTGTTCAGAGTAGTCAGTCAGAGTGTGACAACCATCAAAAAACAAGCCATCATAATTGGATTTGATTCAGTGCTGTAAAGCAGCGCTGCGACAATTGCCATCCTCACAACCAAGAACCCCCACAGGAATGGATTTGGCATCTTATCTCACAATCATGACATCGCCTTAAGCGGCGACCCATGAATGTGAAATCCCGTGACAAAATATTACATGTGTATTTAAAAGTAAAGCAAGAGGAAAAAAACAACCCTAAACTCCATTCTTTAAAATCAACAGACTAGTCAAAATATTTACACAGGCAGAAGCACGAGCTATTAGCAACCCGGGAAATATACCAATTGTGCTTTTAGCGGGAACTTCTTTTGTTTCTGAGCAGGACTATTAAATATATGACACATAACTCACATCGCTACAGTGAAAGATAATACAGTCTCTGGCAGCTCTGGGGAGCTTTCCCCATCAGCCCCAGCGCCATGAGAAGCTCTTCAAGGGGATTACCCAGAGACCAACAGAGTAATTCCAGCCGCACCAGCCCGGAGCCTGCATGTCTTCAAGCCCTGGGGCGCAGACACTGCCCAGCGCCCTCCAATCGCAATTACCTAACCGGGGACAACGTGTTTTGTTTTTCTTCTTTTCTTGCCAAAGTGAAACTGACAAAAGTGGACACACCACACCCGTAAAGTGTCAGGCAGCTAAAAACAAAACAAGACAGAAGTGCACTCTCATATCTGACAGCTTGGTTTTGTGGAGATAGACAGGGGATATAGACCTGTGAATGGACTGTCATCACTGCCTCAAAGTAGCTAGAGAGAGAGAGAAAACACAGCAGTGTGCGTCTGCGTGAGCCATGTAAAACAGAGCAGAGAATATTGTACCGACACAACAATAAACAGGGATTCAGAGGCGCTAGTAGATGTGTTTGCGTGGGTGTGTATAGACGTGCTAAACTGTCAAAGCCTATAATTCACTTTTTTCTGTTGAAAAACCTGATAAAACACAACGACACCACTCCACATCCCAGAATATTAGCCAACAGTGGCAGCGTGCTATGTGACAGGAAATCCCTGCCTTGGCAATGGCCCCATTACATCATAGTGTGTTGCATTCTGCGGTTAAATCAAATCACTGGTCATGAGCAGCGCAGTGTCCAAGTAGACAAGCTTGGCAGACACACAGACAGACGAACAGACGGAGACAAACGGAGACAGACACAATGACGGATGAGCCGGACCAGAGGGAGTGAGGTTCCCTGGCTCCGACCGGACTCCTCCCCCTCTATCAGTGGCGGACAGCAGATGGGCCTCTCTGCACGCCCCCCGCGTTGGGCCTGGACCACACAACAAAGCGCCGCAGTACACCCAAACGAGCACCGCTCAGCACAGAGCTACGGTGCGTGTCGCGGTAGAGAGCCCGGCTTTTATTTGAAACTAAAACCGGAAGAAAAAAAGAAATAAATAAATACAACCAAATGTAGTTACAAAAGCACACGGAAAGCAGTTCACGGTACTGTATACTGAAATCTGTATGCAATCTGTGTTTTGACCAGGAGAAGCAGACACTAGCGTGGGAAAAGCAGGCCTCCCGGTGATCCAATCTAAACAACCCCAGTTCATAATCCACATTTAATGCAACAGTCTTGTCCGTAGGGGGCTTTAAACTGATGTTATGGTGTCAAGCCAGTGGCAGCGTGCATCCATCAACCATCCATCTCTGCCACGAGTAATTATAATTGAAAAAAATAAATACAAATAATTAATAAAATAATAATATTATAGCGTGACATTATTTACTACACTTAAGAACCTCTCGTCCACTTTACCAGAAGCATCCCTATCTGATCTCTTGTTCACTGGCAGGTAATATATCAGATGGACTTATAAATGTCCCCCACTGCGCCACTGGAAGAGAGAGAGGCGAACATGCTCTCTCTCTCTCTCTCTCTCTCTGTCGTCCCTCTTCAAGTGGAGGGCCAAAAACAGAAGTGGAGATAACAGGCACTCTCTCCAAGCTGCAGCTTAGCTAAATGGAGAATTAAACCTTGAGACGCCCCTCTGACATTAAAGAAAAGTGTAACCTTGTGGGAGGACAACGCCGGAATGATTATTTATAGTCGAGACCAGCGGAGGATAAAGCGCAGGCCAGATAACTACACTGATTGTTTCTGTGTAGACCAAGCAGGGCGGCGAACGGGCGAAGGGCAGCAATGATGATGTATTCAATTATGCATATGGCATAAAGCGTGACAGATCATGGTGTCGCCGGGCGTCAGTTGTGATGATGATGGGCCGAATTTGCATTTTGCCGGGAACAAAAATGGTTTTGTGTTAGCGACAAAGGTGTAGGTCTAGCCCGCCGGCTTTAATGTGTCCTCAAAGGCCAGGATAATGGATTCATGTAATCACAGTTATTGTTAGCGAGACCCACTGCCATTTAGAATGCTGATAGTAACACCTAGATACTGCAGCAGTAGGTAAAGGCCAAGCCCAAAGGTGTGCTTGAAACACAACTGTCCACAAAAGTTTGGGACTAGTGGCAGGGGTAGATACCGATGTGAGGTTCAGGTGTGGAAGGGACATGCAGTGTTTCAAACCAAACAAAAACAAAACATTTTGTAATGCTGGTTTTAACCACAAGGGTAATTCAAGAAAAAAAATGTAGTAAAATGTAGTGCTACTGTGTATGATACTACATGTAACTAGAACACAATTGCAACAGCAAAAGCTACATTGAGAAAGAATGAGAAGTGGAGTAGGTTATGTTTCATCATTAAGTTTACATTTTCCTTCCCACACATACAACCAAATATGAACCCAGCAACAAGCCACTGCAGACGGACATATAATTTGTTGTTGTATCTAGATTTTCTTTCAGTTTCCTGTATCATACTTTACAAAAGCATTACAAAAACTGTTCAGAGAGAAAATGCACCTCCCAGAACTGAATACAGAGAGGCTGGAATCTCAACCCCCCCTAACATCCCCCCAAACATCAACCACCACTAGGCTCACACTGTTCTCTACCCATCCCCCTACCGCCACATCCACAGACACAAGAGTAGCTACCTGTTTAGAATTACCGCTGAGAACCGTCAGGAAACCGCTGTACATGTACTGTAATAGTCAGGGAGGGGGGACAGAAATTACACGGGGAGACACTTACACTTACAGAAATCAACCTCAACAACAGTGGTTGTTTGTGTGTAAAACATAGCCACAGCCCGACGGCTGCGGCCGGTGACATAGATATATACACCTGCTGTCAGTCTAGTAGTGTAGGGCTGGAAGATGGTGAAAGATGATCCCGTTATTCGCTCACGAATAACGGCAGGCCGCCTCGGCACGAGCCGACGGGCCTGTGCTAACCTATTTGAAGACGCTGGGGAAGAGAACCATAGCCATACGCGCAGTACTCCTACCTTTATTGCACAGCCAGACGACCCTCGCTAATGATCAACCGCAATTACCATGTCCATTCAATTTGGTTGTAATGGCGGTTGAAAAGAAACATTCCCCCATTTATGCTCTTAACAGCCAAATGGGTGGTTCAATGTTGCTTTTACTGGTGCATAGCTTCTATGTCGATTTCCAGGGTCAGTCTGGTGTACCATAGAAGAGAAGTGTTCAACATCATCTAGCTCAAGGAAACAACACTGATCACATGACGGCCAAATCTTCACTACGCACACAGTAGCTTGTAAGGATTTATGTATCAAACAAAGCTACTAAATACCCACAGCAGGTCCACTGCTACTGCTGCTTGGAGAAATACTGTAGAAAATTAAGATAAATATAGTGACGAACCGCAGGAATGCCAAATTCTAATAGAGAGAACCCGAGAGTGCATCAAGAAAGCTCCAATTGCACCAGTGAAGACGTGGACCATAGAACAGTGATTTCAACAGAAACATTTAACCCTTAAATTGACAACTGCAATTGCAAAATGTGCTTTTTGGAGGGATAGATGGACGTCGCCTTTGAAAAAATATGAATAAATAATAAATGGTCAAGTCATATGTCAACGAAAAAGTGTCTCTCAAAAAGACAAAATGCTAATCCTAAATAATCTCAGAGAAAGCCATTCAAAAGTAAATCAGCGCGGATGGTAAAGGTCTGAAACGTACCGAGGTGTGCTTCTTGCGCAGGCGTTTCTTCTTCTTCTTCCTCTTGCCTCGCGTGTGTGCCAAGCGGGGGTTGTTCTCCTGGTCCGACGGCCGGTGGTGGCCGTGGTTTTTGCAGGCCTCCAAGCTCAGGCCGTTGGGGACCCGCGGGGGCCTCTTCTTGTGCAGGGGCCCCGCCTGGTTGCCCCTAACCTCCTGGGGCTTCAGCGTCATGTCCCTCTGCAGAGACACAATTAAACCCGTTACAGCGTGTGTGGTTTATAACACCTGCCCTCTTCCCCAATGCAAAAAAACTTTTATTTCAATTCCCTAATTATACGGCTCACCAGCGACCAATGTTCTATTGTAGCTGGGGGTTAGAAACCTGAGAAAACCTAATTATGGTGCCCATCAGAGCTGAAGGCCTGCTCATGAAGTACACATTACAGGGCTGTGGAGAGCAGCGCTCAGACAATAGATCTTGCAAATGGAGAGGGACTAGTGTTCCTTACTATAATCCATTTAGACACACTGTCACCAGAGTTGTAGAGTAGAGTTTAGAAAACAACCTTTACTGTAGGTTGATATGACAAGACACACTAGGTAAATACAGATTATCATTCTCATTATAACAGTTTTAGCAAATAGAAGCGGGTTCTACTGTCAAATCCCAGACGTAAAGGCTAAAATGTAACATTACACAGACGTTGCAATTAATAAAGATATCACACAAATGAGTGGTGATTTTGTACTGGCCAATTTTATACCTGAATTATAAATCCTCCCTTCAAAAGCACAGATCCTCAGATAATCCACTGATCACTGAGTGTTTGTTCTGAGATTAGAGATGATTTATTAGAGCTGGACTTGCAGTTAATAACGCGGTGTCTCTAGAATGTATTATTTTGACAATGATCTAGACCAGACATGTCAAACTCATAAATCAATACATTTGGAATTTGGTATAAACTGTATTTCATTTTGCAAAAATAACAGGAGAACAGAATAAAGTACTAACAATATAAAAAGTCACCCAAATACTAACGGAGTGCTTGTGAAGCAGCTGCTAGTTCTGATCACTGAACTAAAGGAGCAACATGTTTGTCAAACATTCAGAGTGAAGTAGCAGATGCATGAAAGAAACCACTAGAAACCTCTGCTACACGTGTATTTCCCTCCAAGGCACTTGTTCGAGCACTGAAACCGACAAGTACACAAAAAGGAGAAAGAAAAGAGAAAAAAAACAACTAAACAACACAACATGATGCTCAGCTTGCCAGTCTACACACAAACACTATACTGGGGGATATTTCTCTTCATAGAGGAAATTGGATTTTGAGAGAGAGAGAGAAAGAAGAAGAAAAAAAAACACGATACCAAAGGCCACTAGTCTGATACTGCAAGATTGCTTCTAAACAGACTGTGTTACACTGTTTGACAGGACAGGATCAATACAACTCATCTACCGCTAAGAGACTGTGTAATGTATTGTAGCCATCCAAGGTAAAACTTAGGGAACAAATCAATTCCATTATTTGTAAGGCAGACTTGTTTGGTTCCCTCCTGGCTTGCTGTGCTGCCATGAGCCAGTGGGTGTGACCATGACACTTGAGTGTTGGGACACAACGCCTGGCCACAGCTGCACTAATAACATGTCCATACCTTGTGAAATGCAATTTTAACTAGCGGGATGGGAAGCATGTAGCATGCAGAGTAAAGCCTGCTAAATGCCAGAGGTAAATGCATCAGAAAAGTTTTTTTTCTGGGGGGTGACTCAATGAGCCAATTCTAAGGGCGTCATTTCTCTCATAGTCAAACAAGTACATGTGTCAACCAATGTGTTGGCCTTTTCTTCCCACTCTCCAAATGCAAATAATGAATCGTGGCTTGTATTGTTAGCCCCCTTCAAAGAAATTGTCAATGTTCTGAGGGGCTGAGAGAGTGTCATTGTCCCAGCCGTGTGTGAGGTTGTAAGCTCTAAACCGACCGATTGTCTGGAATAAATGATAGAGGACGTGTTTTGCTCTTTCCCAGAAAAACAGCAAACAAATCCTTTATTTCAGCATCTCTACAATTGGCTGTCATTCAGAGTACAACTACTACAAGTCAAGTGGATTCCGAAAGCACTCGTTAACAATTCACAGAAAAGTCAAGTAGATCTTCAAGAGTAAATGACAAATCCCAGTGCTTTGTCTGGGAGCAGAATAACTATTTTAGCAGCCAAGCTAATGGGCAATAACTCAGAATGACAATGCAATTTGAACCTCCCCAAAGCAAAAATCTGTTTCAATAATGGACTAATACAATTAAATGTGTACTTTGTACAGATGTGTACAAAGCTAACGTTAGCTAATGCTATGGTTGTGGGTTTAAGCCCCAGAGTTGGCCTACCTGTAAGCATCCTTGAGCAAGATGCCTAACATGTAATAGCAGCATGTAATTCTAAGTTGCTTTGGATAAAAGCGTCTGCTAAATGACCTACTGTAATTTAAATTGTAAAACACTGGTTCAGCATTCTCTCAAAGCCTCCTCAACACAGGGCCACAAGGGACATGTAAAAGGTCTCCATTTGAAATGCCTGTATGACAATCTTCTGCCAGTCTCTCCAGAAGCCGTGGACTCACCCTTTTTCACCTCTTTTACATTTCAAGTGTTTTCTTATTTCAATAGCTTACACCTCTCCTGCGCGGCATGATCCCCCACCCCCACCCCTTCCTTGCTTCTACCTGACAGCGTACAATGGGAGTTTTAATGAGCTACACCTCGCCTCGTCTCTCGCTGCCTGCTGGCATTTAGGCTCCTGAGGAAGCCTGTGGGTGGCAGTCTGATCAACACTGCGTGATCAGCTCCTCTCTGATACAGTTTAATTAGTTTACACACACTGGGCTCAGAGGACGAGAGAGAGAGAGAGAGAGAGAGAGAGAGAGAGAGAGAGAGAGAGAGAGAGAGAGAGAGAGAGAGAGAG
>JAOEHI010002080.1:0-12006 GCA_025447815.1 Percopsis transmontana
GTGGGTTTGGGGGTTTTGCATAATGCCACTTTCACTCAAATTTTGGTGTGTCCTTACCCCCTAACCCCCCCCCCCCCCCCCCGAGCCACTTGCTACTGACGGGAAACACACCTCACATTGGACATCACACATACACGCTCACACACGCACGCACGCACACACACAACCTGGAAATGAGATCACTGGCAAGGGAGACCAAGTCAAGGAGAGAAGGAAGAGAGAGAGAGAGATGAAGGGAATGAAGGGGAGGAGTAGAAGCTGGGTGAACTCTAGCATCAGACATCAAACAGACTATTTTAGGGATTTTTTTTTAGGGAGTGCCCTGGAGGAGGTGCGAGTGAGGGAGCTCGAACACCCAAAGGAGAGGAATTTAAAGGAGACAAAAACAGTGCAAGGTGCCCTGGGGTTACAAGATAAAGGTTCAAACCTCTGAAATGTCTCATCTTGGAGGAACGAGGGCACAAACCACATACATCTGTAGAAACGTTTTTCACTGAAACCAGCAGTTTTTGATTGAATTCTTCCTATTAGGTTTTTCTCCAAGGATACAATAAAATGTTCTGATTCAATACAGCAGCAAGTTTGTTTATTTTTTATAATAACCTAGATGATTACAGAGTATGACAACACCCTGTAACCCTGAATTGCTTGAAGTCAGATTTATTGTAGAAGAAAAAGAGATAAGAGTCAGTATGTATGTCAGTTTTTGTAAGGTCCTAATTCATCGCAGAAATATAATGCTATTCTCGTGATTTTTAACCATGTAATATTATACAGGTAACTGAGCATTGAAAGATGTTATTACATTGTAAAATAGTTCTGTTTTAATATGATTTGACATGAACACACACACACAATCCCAGTCAATGCCCAGCCCACGTGACTTGTGAATACAACAGCTGCAGTAGCTTAGAAACAACTCTATAGCTGATCTAGTCTGATATCATCTTCCCTGTATCTAAGAATGAGATCACCCCATTTAACTGCTATAGTATGAGTCACTTCACTTTGTGTGTGTGTGTGTGTGTGTGTGTGTGTGTGTGCGCGCGCGCGCGTGTGCTTCTGGAGGTGTCCACTGTGGAACAATTAGATTACAGGTCAAACACTGTGGAGAATGATCTAATGCAAGTTGAAGGGGCTTTTACCAGCATTAATATTGATGGCCACAGTCTGGCATCAAGGGAATCTGAGGAAGCAGATTTAACAAATCCTCACTCAGAGACAGAGAGAGAGAGAGTAGAATTTTTGGATAATCCTTTTGTCCTTATTCAAATGGATGTGCCTTGTAGGAAAGGTTCAATGCGGCTGAAAAGATTGTTTGCAGTGCAAACCTCTGGGGCTTTGTTTTCATTTCACATTAAAACACTGCTGTCTTCAGTTTGTTTATTAGTTTAAAATTTACGACAACAAACTGTTGAGTGAGAAGGAAAGAATTTAATATGACGCTGTTTTGACCTCGTTCTGCATATAAAATCCTTAATTTCCTGTAACCATGGCAACAGGGAAGCTGACAGTACAGTTAAAGGGAAATGATTGACAGTTGGAATATGTTTTTACAGACTTTTTGGAGTATATGAGGCTGGAGAGATACAGTATTTTTCTTTTTTTTACAGTAGATACAGTCGCTAATATGTGGGGTGGCTCATAAATTTTTGTGCAGTGTCATGGTGTCGCCAAGTAAAAAGAGGTAGACACAGTTCAGAAAGTAAAACCATCCAGCCACACGCTCCAACCACACACTACCACAGCTCTAGAGCAAGGGATGATGAATTATTGATGAATTCAAATGGTTTATTACATGGGAGAAAGGAAATGCCTGGTTAGGAATTTTACTTTTTGGACTTCCACCTCTGAATATAAATGTAATAAATGTATTATTACAGTATATATATATATACAACCCATTTGACAAGTGTTGACGAGTGTTGCATATTAGATTAAATGTTCGGCTGTGGATGTTCCCCTGAACCCTCCGTGTTCTGAAAAATACGATATAATTCTCTCCCCCCTTGTGTTTCTTTACACCACCTCTGTCCACCAGGCCCCCAGCCAACATCTTTTCCAGATGTGGGGGTGCATTTCCTCTGGTTGATCCCCGACCCCGTCAACGGGCTGTAGAGGGGTCTCAGCTCGACCCCTCTACAGGCTCCTGGAGATAAAAAAGTGTTTTAAGACATGATTTGAGGCTTATAGCCTACTTTGTGTATGTGTATTTTTACACGTGTATGACATGTGTTCGACACTAAATGGACCAAAGCCAATTTGTATTTGTACGCCATAGTGTATGTGTGTACACAAGTGTGTGGTCTGTGCACATGCAGGTTTGCTAGAACATTCCTCCGTGTGTGCAAGGTGAGGTGTAAAACAAGTGCTTTCCAGTGACCATATGACAGTTATGGCTCTCTTGGGTGTGGGACAAAATGTGGGGGTGAAGAGGTATTCCCAAAATGTCCGAGGGAAAATTTGGATTTTATGGTCTCGGGTGAAGAGCTACATTTACCTGTCACTCGCACTGAACCTTGACTAATGTAGCTGTTACGTCGGCAAGTTGTTATTATGCCACAGAGACAGAGAGCGGAGATGTTCAATAAACATCCGCCCAGTCGTACATGAATGGAGAAACATTGGCCTGTCACACTTAAAGCATGGCTAATGGTGGGCCTATGTCTGCAAATTAGTTGTGCTGTAGGGAGAGAGAGAGAGAGGAGAGAGAATGTTAATTTATGGTCATCAGAGAGTAACTGTTACGGAAGCCTAGTTGGGCAATATGGAGAGAAGGGAAAAAGAGCGGAGGCAGTTTATATAACAATTCACTGGAGATTACCAAAGCTTGCACTTGCACTGATTATCGTAACAGCCTAATTAGGCACTCACAGGATATTTTCATATTTTCTCTGTTTTAGCTAGTTCAGTTTCTATTTAACCAATTAAATATGATTCAAAGAGCAAAATTTTTTCACCAGCACACACAACAAATATATTTTTCAATTTGTTGTCACTGTATTTTATTACAGTAGTTGTATAATTTGGTTTTGTTTCATGTGCAAAATAGGACGCAAACAATCTATACCTCGTTATAAATACACATGCGTCTGTGGTTCTGCTGCCCCCTGGTGCCAGGGGGCTGCATAGCTCCATTCACTGCTTGTCTCATAACTACTTAAGTCACAATGATCTGTGGTTGTTTGTACACCCACGATATCCATTACAGGAATCATGATTTAGTCATGCTCTTCGTGTAAAGAGCATGTGTCACTTTAAATTGATCCACAGATGTCTTACAACTATTACTTTTACTATAGTGTCCTTAGCATACAATAGTGACAGTATCCATTACAGGAACATAATTTCCTGTTCAGGGCGTACAGGAGCTTGCCTCATTTAAATTATTCAGACCACTTTTACTGCAACAGCTAATGCTTAAAATAAAGCCGAATAATAATACTACTGCTGAAAATCTAAACTGAGGTATTTGCAGTGTTTGTAGTGGTTTTAAATGCATTTCATGCATACATACTAACCACGCACTTTGCAATAGTGGGTTCATCCCTATAAGTAATTGTACGGCATATAGGTGTCTTTTGTCAACATAAATCGCACAATGTGTGTGTGTGTGTGTGTGTGTGTGTGTGTGTGTGTGTGTGTGTGTGTGTGAGGACAGAGTGAGGACAAATACAAAAATAGCACAGCAGCATGGTGTTCAGCAGACAGCCTCCCTACTGACACAGCAGCCGTCATCTTTCCTCTCTGCTCCCCTGTTCAACCTCTACCTCAGCAGGCAAGTGAGGGAGAGAGGGAGAGGGAGAGAGGGAGAGAGAGAGAGATTAGCAGAGTGCAGAGATACTGTACACATGTCAGACACAGACGGACACACACACACACACACACACACACATACACACACACACACACACACACACACCCACACACACACACACGCCACTTCATCCTGTCCAATTCACCAGAGTGGACTGGACTTCGTGTAAACCACCACTCGTAAATGATCTCATGCTCCCCTACTGTGACGTAATAACCACGACACCAACGGCTCGGGTGCCACACCGACCGGGTCTGACGTGTTTTATTTGACAGGTAAGTAACGACACTTGTCTCCTGGCTTGTAGCGCCGTTCACAGAGGGGATAGCGTGTCCCTGCTGGGTGTCTGTGTTCCTTTCCCCCCCTCAGGTCTGCTCCCGCGTTCCTTCACTAGGGAAACAGGTAATTAGCAGGGGTGGAAAGTGACTAAATACATTTACTCACATTACTGTATTGAGTAGTTTTTTTGTGTATTTTGTATTTTTCAAGTAGTTTTTAAAATCCCATCCGTTACTAAGTAAAAAAAAAAACCTTGACTAATAAAAACTGAAAGGAATAAAAAAAAAAGTGTATACATTTGTATAGATTTTTAAAAGTGTTGACTTTTCCTTAATAAAAAACTAAAAAGTTTTGGATGTATGACCCCTTGTCTTATTTTCACTATATGGAAGAGATCCCCCCGCCCCGTTTTACATTTTTTTTTGTAATGTAACTAAGTAACTTTTACTTTAAGTACATTTGAAATGAACTACTTATTACTTTTACTTAGTAATTTTTCAGATGGGTAATTTCACTTGTACTTGAGTAATATTTCATCCAAGTATCGGTACTTTTACTTGAGTATGATATTTTAGTACTTTTTCCACCTCTGGTCATTAGTCAGTTGCCCACACCTGTATTGCCATCCTCAAGTTCCGTGAACCACACCTCCCGACACTCCCTCCCAAACAGACAGCTGTAAACCGCAGGTTGAGATCCATATTTCAGGACAGCCTCTATAGTTATAAACAGCTCTCAGCTGGCGAGCCACTGAATAAACACAAAGGCGTGCAGGGTCGTGCAGGCTGACCTTTGACCCCTCCGCCAAATGGCATGACATTGTCTCCAGGGACATGGAAGAATTATTTTTATTGTGTCGCAAAATGGTTGAGGGAGTAATTGTCGGGGTTCGTTTAGTTTCCCTCTGTTTAAGGCTACTGATACGTTCTCATGTCGCGTCTGTTAGCCGTGCTAGCATATTCAAATTCACCATGGTCTCAGAATTCTTTTCCTTAGTGTCAACCATGGGTTCACAGCACTGTTTTTTAGTATATTTCCATCAATTAGACTGTTCTATAAAACCCCCCTTCTACCCATTTCTGCCAAAATCAACTAATATTATTTTCCTCTTGCAGGGGCTGAAGCATTTTAGCCATGGTTTTCCATGTGGTTTCAATTAAACACTCTCCCCGTGTGAATGTCTGAATGGGATATGTCAAACAATAATGTCATGGTACAATAACATATCAGATAGCGTCCTACATCAGATCTTACCGTACGAGCTTTGAATGAATAACAGCCATGCCAACTAAACGCCCCTAAATTTGGCTCCTACTGTATGAGGAAAGTCTGCATTCTTTTGCCCTGGGAACATAGTAACACATAGTAACAGTTTTTACACTAAAAGCAATAGAATTATGTTTCACGAGCCATAGTATAGCATCCATGCATCTCTATATGTATAGGTTACTGTGTGAAATACGGGTGGTCAGAAGGCAGAAAGAAAGAGTATGCAGCTATGACCCGTATAAGATATTAACCACTTCAAATGTTACAGTTACAGATGAGAAAAACATTTTAATTTGGCAAGCTACTAGAGAATAGTGAGATTAATAGTGCAATGACAACATGTCAATCATCTATTTACACTTGCAGTCCCATAAACCAATGCCAGTCATTTGCCAGTCCTTTGATAACATGCCTCTATGAAGATCAGTGTGCATTCATCCCTTTTTAAAGGCATGCTCAATGATGTCCTGGGTCTTGCTACCGTAAAGACCCAGATATACTGCCAAGACCCACTACAGAAATCTGCTGCCAGATTGTTTGTGTCTTCATGTTTAATAAAAGTAAATATAACTAATAGATATAACAAATTGACAGAATAATAAATATATGTAATATTTGTATTTATAAATAAGTACAAAACTAAACTAAAGTCATAGTAGCTTTTTAGTTTAACCCTCCAATGTCTCCTTCAATAAAACATCTACTCTTTGCTTTTTAACGCCTCAGATCTTATGGATGATCGGCGGGTTTACCGGCCCAGTGGAACCATTTCAGAACAGGAAAAAGGGGCGGGGGTGTATCCTGTGGTCCAGGACCGTATTCCACTGCCCAGGGTCTTGTCTCCCTTCTCCTCTATATCACTATGCCAGGACCTGCAGAGGGTAGAACATAAATTCAAGTTTGACAAGCAGAAACTACTGCTGCTCATTATAGTGAACCAAGGGGGGTTAATGCTGAACAGATAGAGATGGCTAGATGAATGAGCGAGGGAGGCATCCCACCACCGTAATAAATACGTTTGCTTGTGAAAAAGAACATACATTTATATCAAACAAAGATATCTAGCTTCATCTAACAGCTTTCGAGAAAATAATCCTTATTATTCTTTTTGATGACAGAATGCCTTGATATGATGTTGTTTCATTGATATAAATCTGTGGAAGCTGTATGGTTCGTTCTGTTCATGTGGCGTATAGGTTATGTAAATGGTATAACCAAGTGAAAGTACTGTAACTACTGTTTTTTTCTGAAAGCCGGTGATGAGACACACTATAAGAGTCTATGAAACACAGTATAAGATTCTGTTAAAATGGAAGTTCCTGGCAGAGGTAATCCCAGGGACACATGTGGTTTCTCTTATCACTCCTTAAGGTAAATGCAGTTTTACATCCACGTCACTGGTAGAGGGGGATCACTCTCCAATGATAACAAAGGTGTGCGGTCCAATGCATGGAGACACACGGAGGACAATGGGATCTTTCTCAGCTCCAATAATCTCATTTCACAGATAAACAACTGTGGCAAGGTCTGAACTGTCTTAATGAGGGTGTATCCCCCCAAAAAAACAGTCCAAAGTAATGACTGCTATATTACGCATAACATATAATTCAAAATAAGGGTTTGTTTAATAAATTCCAGTGAGTTACAGTGTATTATAGGCTATCGTGAATAAAGAACTTTATAAAATAAGGTCTACATTAAAGACCCTGAGACACCTGGTTGTTTGGTTAACCTGCTAACATTTTACTATTCAAGACTAAATATAGCTCTCTCTCAAACATTATAGGATGTGTAGTTTGGCATAGTCTTCTGTTTTTTTGCATCCGCCCTCCAATTTTACTTTTGACTGATGACTGCTGAGGGACACATATAAATATAAGTACCTCAGTAGCTAGTTTGGTACAACACAACATCTTCCAAATGTGTTTTCTTGCATTGCCATTTCTATGTAGCCTACCTGGTTAACCGTTTAGGTGTACATCTACGATTACATTTTCATTATTATTTTTGCATCAGGTAATATGAGGTTGTTTTCGTTCTTATGCCATCATAATGGCAGCCCAGGGGAAATAAAGAATGTTGTCAGAGCACAATGGAGGGGGGTGTTCCTAGAGTATTAGTTTTTATAGGAGTTTAGGCCTGGTTGGGTCTGTGTTGTGTGTTAATAGTTGGGGTTGGGTGTGTGTGTTGAGTGATATTTGCTATGCTATGCTATGCTATGCTATGCTATGCTATGCTATGCTACTGCAGGTGTTTGCATGCATGTGTTTGTGTGCGTGTGTATTCTAAACTGACTTCCCACAGCACATCCGTTTAGCCTCTAAACATACATGACAGCCGCACACTGCCTCGACAGCTCAGGGGTTCCAGCTTGTGATCACCAGACCCAGCTGAGAGGAACAGCTACTGGGGCTTGAGTGACAGAAATTACTGGCTGGGTCCAAACTGTCATGGAATGTTATTTTGAATGTTCCATGCTTAAAAGGGGTAGTATGTAGTATGTAAGCTAGTAGTGCACATGAGCGCACATACCCATGGGCCAACACACACACAATTTGACTTTGGCAGGCATTTAACAGCCAGTCCCCATGCTGCTCACTGTGAAAAAGGAGATTCGGCAAAGAATGCCATGAAATTACAGCAAAGAAAGTTTGAAAAAGGAATGTTTCTGTATATTGTTGGATAGATAGAGTTAGAGTTCGACAGACAAAATCAGAGGCATAAAGCAGTACAGAAATGAAATTAAGACTGCTTAAATAGGATATCTGGAAGTGTGATGCATTGAGATAATACTACGCAGTTTTAATTAATAAATATTTAGCATTAAAACATTTGAATACACCACATACACTTGAATTGTGTGTTGGAATGTCCCTGCCCTTGGCTGGTTCAACCACATTCACTGCCAATGTCCAGAGATGAAAGCAAATCAAGATTAAATCTTTTTACATGTCTGTCTATGAGGCTTGCTGCCAAGGTCAGGGGAGCTGCCCTCTCAACATGGCTGGTACAAAGTTACTGGATACAGCCCCTGGCATGTTCATTAAAATTACATAAAGATTTGAAATTAAGAGGACATGGTTTCTTTTATTGTGCATATCATAACGTGGCACGGAATAAGCCAAAGCTCTCAAGCTTTAAAACTGTCTATGTGATAAGACTGCACTGAAACACCACAGAACTTCACCACTGATGATTGTAAAGATTTGCTTTTATAATGTCAACTTTTAAAGCTGCATAATAGCCTATAAACTTGGAAAACTGGTGGCCCCTGTTCAATGCGATGGCCTTTTAAACTTTTTGACTTTCAGCAGATATTTTACATTTTTCCCCACTGCATTTCAGAAAGCAATTTAGGCTTAGCTTTGTCCATTGTAACTTGTCAGAAAGCACTGTCTGTTAATGTAGTTACTCTCGCCCTCACATTAACACATTTTCCCCTATATATAGGGCCTATATTTCCCATAATATCCAGTACAGAGAGCAACAATACTGACAACAATTTGTATGTTATAAAATGGACAATGAGCAATTTAAGACCAGACTTTCCAAGTTATAAGATACAGTATAAAGGTGGCTATTCACCCTGAACCATTTGACTGCCTAGAACTGAATTCCCGTACAGAGGTGATGGATGTTACACAGTTCCCTTACAGCACAGTCAACCTAAGAATAGGAATCCTAAGAATAGATGCTTACATTCCCCAAAGTAGAGATAAGTGTCCCATTGCATAATTTGCTTGCAGTCTTTTTTCAAACTGTATAAACAACTTGAAAGTGTTTTTTTCATCTCTTCGATGTCCTGCACTAGCAAGTAGGGCTTAGCTTTTCTCAAAGATAAAGCGTGGTTGACTGTTTAACACTAGAGTGTTGTCCTAAAACACTAGCCCTTTAGACCTTACCAGTAAAGACTGGTGTGGTGTTGGATGGAACTATTTTTTCTTTTTCCATGAAATATCAGCTCACACGTTTTTTTTTTTTTTTGCTCCATCCTGTTGGCGACTGCCCTCACTATGCTGTCAGCGAGAGTGGGTGTAGACCGACGGTGGATGAAGGCATGAATACCAGGCTTTGTACCCGGTCCTGTGTGGGCTGTGATCGCCACCCTTCTGTTGAGGTGGAGGAGAGAAAAACGGGACTACTCCCCTGGATTTTCCAAAAACTAATTTTATTTAGCAACTTGGTGGTTTCTCTTTCAAGATTAATGTCCCTAAACTTTGAATTATACAACGCCTCTAAAAAGGTACTTTAATGGCGTCATTTAGATTGAGCAACTCTTTGAGTTTTAGTAAAGGAAACTTCAAAGATGAGTTACGAGGTCTTTTATAGCAATATGCAACAGCAGCAATAGACTGTATGTTTCACCGGTGTAGCACTGTGCCCCTCGCCTAGAGGGAAAGTAGTAGGAAGGAACCCGTTTATCAGTTTGGCAGTTCAGCAACGGGAAAGTCGGTTCTGCAAGGGCATAATAATCAGCTGTTAATCAGCAGGACGCATATTCAGGTGGCTGTATCTGTTTCAGCTGAAACAACCCTCCGGGGCCTGTTTATCCGTGAGGTCAAACTCCTGCATGCCCGGCCATATCCATATGTTTCCAGCTGGGACATAGAGGGCCTTATCAGATAACAAAAATGCAGCGGAGTTGCATTAAGAGCTGAAGCACAGTTAGAGAGCGGTGTTTGATTTGGATGGGGTTTTGCCCATTAATGGGTGTGGTTTTGACTGTGGCTTCTCCTGGGTGCTCACTCCTGTGTGTGTGAAGAAGTGGTGATGGTGGGAGTGGCTTACGGCAGTAGTTCTCAATGTCGGGGTGGGAACCCCCAGAGTGGTCACAGGATGTTTCTGAGGGGTTTGAGATTGAGATAGCCCCTCCCCCACTGAAGTCTTTGTAATTTAATTTCCAAAGCATTCATCTAAGAAGTCAATATGTGTGATATACTCTCAACAGGCCTTGACTACTCAGTGGAAAAAGAAAAGAAAAGTGAAAACAGCTTTAGTTGTAGGCTACTGTGTATTGTTCAATTCTGGTCATAAGTTCTGGCAGGCTTGCACAACCTTTTTGATCTAGGCTATGCATGACTCAACCAAAATGGTCAGGGAATCCAGATGTTGACTAAAGGTAGCCTATAATGTTTTTTATTAAATCTATCTTCTTTATCTTTAATGTGTTTATAAAAACATACTTGGCTAAGAGCAGGTCATGACATAACACAACAAAACAAGAATTTTTCTATTTTAAATATAGAGGCAGACAGATGATAGCCAGGAGGGGATAAAGGTTGTGGAAGTGCCATGAGGTAGAGAGGTCAATGGCTGAAGGTGCCCAGGTAGCCTTGAGTGTCCTTTGGAAGCTGGGCAGTGACTCAATGAACAAGAAGCTCATTCAATCAACGCAGCTCCAGGACAGAGTAGAGTTGTGACTTAGCTAAGGGAACCCTGCTTCCTCTTAGCAAAGGTGGTGCCAGCTGACCAGCTGAAGTGGTAGATCGTAGTGCTCGGCCTGGGGCTTGGAACCTGACCATAGCTTGGAGTTAGGCTGGGGCAATTCCCTTTGCATGCCTGAGCAAGCTGGCCAACCCCTTCGTAGTTGTACTTGTACTCATTGTAAGTCATTTGGGATAAAAGCATCTACTAAATGACCCAATTGTTGCTGCTACTATTGACACTATCACTATGTAGCACTATTGTTAGTGTTGCTAGTACAGAGCAGAACCCTGGGGGATTGGAAGCATTCAGTGACTCTCTTGAGGGTGTTGTGGTAGAGTTGATCCTTTGCTTAACATCCTCCATATGACTGTCACTTTAACCCTCAAGTGACCCTGCCGTACTCCAAGTGACCGTAATCATGCATGGTGCAATAGAGAACAAACACAAAGGCTAGAAAGAGAAAGATAAGAGCCACAGACCAACAATCGATATCTCAGGAATAGAGGGCCTATATGTCTTGGTTTCCCAATGTAGTCCAGCATCTGTTGACTATTCTCTGCATCAGAATAGTTGGCCACAATGTCTCCATTCATCAGAATTGGATAGCGCACAAACAAACACCCAGTCATTGTGTGCGATGCACAGTGCGAGCTGCCATCCAAGAATGGCTGTTCTGTGAGCCAGTTTGAAAGCATCTTGTAGTTGCTATTTTCCCATGAAAGGGCAACCTCACAAAGTCCACAAAGTCTGTGCCTAAATCCAAAATATAAGCTGAACTCTCATTATTAAAACTACTTGTTTTTGAATGAAAGCACGACTTGGGATTGTTGTTTTTGAGAACGAGAGCACAACGTCGACAAGCCAGCCGCCACAAGATGCGTGCGATTGCCATGCACAGCTGGCAAACATTAAACAGCAAGTGGAACGCTCATAAATGGATAAATTGTTTAAATCGGTTGTTTTATTCTGTGCTGTTTTAGTATGTTGAACATGTGCGTATTCTGTGCGTTGGTTTTGGGGAGAAAATGGCAGAGAATTGGACTTTCGAGTTGAGGGTAAAACGTTGCAGATGGTGGGTTCTGATGCAAGACCCCCTGCCTTCGTTTTCTCTTGCTCTCATGCAAACACACTAACATAATAATCACACACACACACACACACACACACACACACACACACACACACACACACACACACACACACACACACACACA
>JAOEHI010002081.1:0-12006 GCA_025447815.1 Percopsis transmontana
AGAGAGAGAGAGAGAGAGAGAGAGAGAGAGAGAGAGAGAGAGAGAGAGAGAGAGAGAGAGAGAGAAAGAGAGAGCAGAGGGTAAACTAGTTTATATCCTACACAGCCAGACTCCTGCCAGCCATCTAATCAATTGTCATCAGCTCTAACTAACCTTGACATGGTGTGCGGGAGTGTGCATGCATGCGCATGCAAATAGGGCCAAGCTAGTTACTGTGTGCATGTGTTTTACCTTCCTCTGTGTGTGTGTGTGTGTGTGTGTGTGTGTGTGTGTGTGTTTGTTCTCCCGGCCTGTCTCCCTAACCGCGTTGGACGGTGGGGACAGGTGTCTGTCAGCAGCCTGTCACACACAGCCCCGCTGGAGAGCACACCTGCTGTCGGGGCTGCTTCAGCACAGCGGCGTCACCATCGACAGGTCCAGGCAGTTCAATACCCACGTGCACGCGTACAGGAGGGCCCGTGCACGCCTGTCCAGCCGTATCTTTAAACGGGCCCAAGAGGCTCTAAGATTAGTCCACTGTACTGAGACTCATTATCCAAGAAGCGTGATACATTATTAACACCGATACCTACCACAGCTCCTTCTAGCACTACTAATGCTAAAACCACTACTACTACTACTCTACCACCCCCTGTACCATTACTGGTGCTAATGCTAATGTTTAATCTGGTTTTCCAGATATACTGTGTAGCAGCTAACAGGAACGGGCTAGGTAGAACAAACATGTGCAAGTACTGTATGATCCCAGACAAGACGTTTGTCGTCCCCTGCCATACCCGGCCTTGGTTTGTCATTATTTTCAGACCTACAACGACACACACTGTATAAATCCTCATGCAGAGCCAACATCTAGATGTCTCCAAACAGGCCTGGTTGGAGAATTGTCAGGACCGGAGCAGGGTACTCCAGTAAGATGCAGATGATGGTAATCTTTAAGTGTCCGCTGCCTTCAAAAAAGCGTAAACCTCACGTTCTGGAAAAAGAATCCCCAAACTCAATAACTATAGAGCCTATACAGTTCTCTACTATGGAGCCATCGAGCTAGCAGTACATTTTATATGTACAGTATTAGGGCTGGGTATTGGCAAGGACCTTACGATACGATTCGCATCACGATACAAGGGTCACGATATGATTATATCACGATACATTGCGATACAATACATATTGCGATATATTGCGATATTCCACATAGTTCACTGAAAATGTAAAAAGAGAGCTAAAATACCACACATCGGCTTTATATTTTTAAGGAGCCGCTGTCATTTTGTCAGCTGCGTCTGTCATGTTGCATCCAAATACCAGAAATGGGGGCCATCAATTCTAGGCAACTAGCCATACTGCGACATCTAGTAGTTGTAGTTCACACACCGTTTAAAACTAGAATCTTTAAAAAATAAAAAATACAAATACAAAAGAAATTTTATACAGTATATTCACAGTATATGGTATAGACAGCATGTATGAACTGTAGTGTAAGTACACACTATTTTCTTTAACCAGAAGGTCAAGAATCATGATCTTCCCATAACTGACAAAAACTAGCAACCGCCAGAACTACAAAATTGGAGTTCCGAGGTTTTCACCTGACAGCAACATCACAAATTTGACACCTGCAAATCACATTGATTTTCTGTTTAAGGCATATCAGAGAGGTGTCACCTCTTGACATATTCCCTCTGGGAGACATGACCCACATCAACATGGTTCCACTCCTCAGAACTCTAAAATGTGACTGTTAATGGCACAGCAGCCATTCATCACCTTTATTTATTTGGGTACCGTAACTCTTAAGTAGAACATTAAAAAGCGGGGATTAATTTTAAGCGTGAAAGAGCCCAATTAATTTTCACTGAGAGGCAGCTAATCAGTTTGTCATTCTCTGGCCATGCCTGTGTGTTAATATGTGCGTGTATGTCCATGCATAATTCTGCATGTGCATCTGTGTGTACATGAGTGTGTGAGGGGTGTGCGCATGTGCTTGTGGCATGCGTAGGTGGGTTAGCTGCATGGCTATGTGCTAAAGCTCCCAATTTGTTTAAACAGGTTACCACCCCTCCGATGGTAAGTTACCACCCCTCCATGGCTATGGTTATCACTCATTCGGAGCCATTAGCAGACAGGAGGGGTGGTCAGGTTTAATCATTCACCACCACCAGTCCCTTCTCTCCTTCACTTGTATGTATTACGCTTGCGTCAGCTTTGAGATGTTGATCCCTGGGTTGCCTCAGACTTCATCAAAAGCAGGAGGACATTACAACGCCTGGCACGCCACCAGGAACATTCAAAATGTGTCAAAATACTTTAATCTCAGCTCTAGTGTATTTTCATGAAGGATAGCACGCTGATAGGGAGAGAGGAAATTTCAGTGAGAGACTAAAACAAAACCAAAACATGAGGGTGATTTATCTCAGAGAGAGAAAGATGAAAAATATCTGAATGACAACAAAACAAATTTCTAAACTCGAGAGGGAGGAGAATGGTACAAAATCAACATAATGCACAAATTACGCCTAATAAAGCTAAAAAAAATTCGAATAGCCCTAACGAAGATAATGATAATTAATTCTACTGGAAGAGAGAATGCGGCGCTAAGTGGGAGGTGTGTTTGTGTGTGTGTGTTTGTGTGTGTGTAGTTTATTCTCAGTCAGTTTTTCTTACAGACTAACAGTCATTTCTAGGCCTGTAGTTTACAGCACAAACCATTTTAAAGGTCATCCAGAAAAAGCTACAACTTCCATTCAAATATATAAAAAAAACCTGAGAACATATATTTTTTTAATTATTATAATAATGTCAATATATGCTTCCATTGAACTAGTGCCATGTTATGTGATTAAATGTAATAAACGTTAAAATTATTAACTCGCCAATGTCATATGTCACCATTTTAGATGAATTGTTTACTTACTTCTAAAGGTGCATTCACATTGACAGGTACCTTGAAAGAGTAATGCCAATTTGTAAGAGATAGAGCTCTTGTGGGCGCCAAAATGTCGGCTGAGGAGCAAGTATATTGGCTGACAGTCTGCCAATGCAAACTACACTTAACAGCAAAAATGACTGATAAATGTGTATTTATACTAAATGTATTTTGAAGGAAATACAGCATGTTGGACGGGACAGCTTATTATCCATTATTTGGAAATGACACTACAGTTGAAATCTATCATTACATTACTTTATAAACACACATTTTTAGGCAAAATGTATTTTTGCCCCTGTAAACGAACAGTGTACACATATTTCTCTCCATTTTAGGAGATCTAAATCAAATTCAAAAGTCACCTTGGTGTAGCAAGAACCATCAGATTTGCCCTCGCTACACTGCAAAATTTGCATATAGCTCAAATTTGTTCAACTATCCCTGTCACTGCGACATGGTGATGGGGATAGTTTATTTAATGCATATGCTGCATATCTGGAGATATAATGGGAAAGAGAAAACCAGTGACCTGATAATAGCAGATTAAGCCAGGAGCGTTGCAGTGACGCTAGCAAAGTGTTGTTTGCTAACAGATTGTAATGCTGGCCAGGGGTCAATTGCAGACCATAATGGCATCTTGTAATGCTGACCACAAACTATGTCTAACTGTCATTTAATGTCTCTGAATTTTCATTCTATTAACACACACACACAGACACACACACTTCTCCCTTGTCCCTGTCCCAGCTGCTGGGTCTATAATGTGATTTGATGTGAGCAGAAGCCAAAGATGAACTGGCCTGAATAACAGAATAAGAAAGGTCTGGCTGAGAAAGAGAGCAACTGAGGGGGGGGGGTGATGAGAGTGAGCAAGAGCAGCAACAGTGGCACAGCTGACCCGAGACCTAATAACCGTAATTAGTGTGGACACCTTGGATGAATGGGCCAAGAGGTAATGAGGTCAGAAAGAGGGGGCGAATTTGAACAAGCATGAAAATTAAAAGAGGAAACGGAAGAGAGAACAGAACAGAAAAAGAGAGAGACAAAGAGGAAAGAAAGACAGGCAGGGCGGGATATAGTGAAAGCGGGAGTGTGTTTCAAGAGGCAGGGAGACAGAGGGGGAGACAGAGAGAGAGACAGGTAGTGAAGACAGGTGGTGCGCTGGTGACAGCGTTTTCTTCCACATGGCGTCCTGTCTGTCAATGTGACTCACTGAAGTCCTGCGTTAGCTAAACAGGAAGTAGCATGGTGCTGAGAGAAGAAGAGAGAGACAGAGACCAATATAGACATCACAAGCTGTGCTGTCCACTCAGAAAGTGCAGAAAAAGAAACAGTGGGGAGAAGTGTAGTGGGAGGATAAGAAAACGCCAGATGGAGCGAAGACGAGAGAGGGGAAAAATGAGAGTTTATAGACATGGCTAAATATGGGCTGCCGTAGGAACTTAGACCTTTGCAAAACAAATGACTAAAATACACGGTGGAGCTACAAAGGCGGCTGGATGAAATCTTCTTTTGGAATGTTTGGCAATATACTCTTATTTCTTTATCTGTGAAATGACAACAATGAAGGTGATGACAGTCTGTCAGCTTCAATTTCAGGGCGTTTTCATCTAAAGTGAAAGGACATTTTAAGCACTAAATCCTTTTTTAGGACATGGTCTACACACTTGAGTATTACATTCAAAAAAGCAGTCAAACATTTGTGTGGAGTCATAAATTCACGGTGTGTAGTGTAGTCTAAATATACAGTACTGTATATTTCACTACATACTGTATTACCTTTATTCATTTTATATTTGTATTATTGGATTTCTTTTAATAAGAATGTGTTGCATTCATAACAGATGTTTCATCAGCTATAAAGATACTGATGGACGTTTGGGGGCAGGATAGTGAAGCAGTCTGGGTGTTTGAGATCCTGGGTTTTACACCCGGGATCCTCAAGCAAGGTGACTAACCCTACATATTTCATATTACTTGAATTGTACTCACTGTAAGTTGCTTTGGACAATTTATAAAAAGTAGTAAACATTTAAAAACGATAGAAAAAAGGCATAAAAATTAGAACAAGTAATAAGATATGAAAGAAAAAAAAATAAAATCCAAAACATTACAAACAAAGGAAAAACAATCACAAGAAGCGATTTAATATAATATATATATCTAGCTAGCTCCTCAGAGAGGGCATTATACAGTCTGCCAACTTTGATAGGGAAGAAAAAAGGAGCAGCTGACCTTTGTCCTGAGCCTAGAATACAAAGCAGACACATGGCAAGCTATTCACCAGTTAAACAGAGATGAACCATACTCTACTCCACAGCTGGGCTCAGGGTGGGAATAATTACTGAAACGCACAGACACCTTTAGCACAAGTAGTGAGGTTAAGTATGGGCTTCAGCAGAGGTGACGCTTCGACCATCTAGTCCATATTTAACTTCTTGACTTCATAAAATTGAAAGCGGAATTTACCTTTTGTTCTGTAGCTTCATTACTATAATATTAAGCCAAGCCAAAAAATCATGTACACTCACAGATAAAGCGAGTAATAATCTTGTAACAATGGGGCATGTCAAGGTCTGGCCTATATTAGACGGTAAGCGAACAATTGGATCTCATATGTTTTGGATGCGGGAGAAATGGCAGGCATAAAGTCCTTAGAGTCTTTGACAAGGGGGCTAAATAGTTATGGCCACATGATTGAGGCAGAGCATCACCCAAACAGCAAGGCTTGTGGGGTGCTCCTGGCCAGCAGCGGTGAGTACCTACCCACAGTGGTTCGAGGTTGGATGAATCACGAACCAGGCAACAGGGTGTTGGGCGCCCAAGGCTCATTGATGCGCGACAACAACGAACAAGTGGCAGATCATTTTAATAATGGTTATGGGAGGAATATGTCCGCATCGCACCCTACTGTGTACGGGGTCGAGGGCCTATGCTAACCCACCTAATGTAGGTGTACATGCATACATTTTGCTTCTCGATGTACAGTACTTGAAAAATAATTAAACTAAATATATAAAAAAGAATCATTTATGAAAACATAATCTTTACCAATGACATAGAAAGGCCTCTATGTGTAGTGAAACTGACAATACTAAGCAGCAGTTTGCAGTTGGTTTGGAGTTTTATATTCATCAGCATTACACAGCAAAAGGTCTTCCAGGTCAGGTTCAGCCGCTTGTTACTAAGTCTCCTCAGTGAGCACAGAAGATTCTGAGTCGGTGGCTTGTTGGTAATTGCTGTTCTTGTTCTTGATGTTGTTTATGGATAATTAATGAGTGTGTGGATCAAAGGGAGAATCCATGATCCCCCAGGATCCGTCGACCCACATCTCCTCCCTCTTTCACTTAACAATACAGCTGCAAATGATAAAATACCGGGAAAGAGGATATTACTGTAGCTATGTAGTCAGGGGGCTATTTGTTTGCTCGCTTTAAGTCAGATGAATGTTCAAAATAAATAGGCCCCAACAGAGTTTGAGAAGAATCATGGCAGGACCTGAGATGTGGCCTAGTTAGTAACCTCAGCATACCTAAATCTAACAAAAAGCTATGGTCACACTTACTAACATGATGGGAGTGGTGCCTGTAGTTGTAATTACATTTATTATGGTATTATAGCAGATAAGTACACATTTTTACTAAATACTTATAATTTACTACTGTAAAAGATAACTTTTACATAATTGAAGTAACTTTCTATACAAGTTTGTTGCAACCAAATCAGTGTCCATGTTCTTGTGATACATGCATCTTCACATAAAGTTTGTAATTTCAGCTTCATATTTTGGATGCTAAATTTGACAAATTAATTCACAGCATTATTTTTAGCTTATTGCTATACATTTTGCAAAACAGCTAATGTGCCACTTAATCTCAACAATTCTCTTCAATACAAACACACATTCACAGGAGAGTGGAGATAGCTGAGGCAATGGGGCTCACGAAATGTGATCTTTACTCAGGAAAACGCTCCTTTTAAGGTACTATGGGATTACAGGTCAGAAGAATTCTCCATCCCATACTGTACCTTAAAGTAACGATGCAGTTCTGCAGTGAGAAAACACAGGCACTCATATGGACACGTTGAAAATTAGTAGAGAAAGAAACAAAAAAGGATTTAGTCTAAAGTTTTTCCAGTTGTGTGGACAGTTGTGTTGTCCGAAGGCCCCTGAAAGGGTAAATTTTCAGCTTGAAGTTGGGAAACTAAATGATATGGGGCCTTTAAAGTGAGAAAATATAATTAATTAGAATACTAATACTCAGTTGTACATTAAAGTGTCAATACAATTACACCAAATTGAGCCACAATTAAGTGTGTGTTCTGCAGGCTGATTAATAGGAGGTCCACTGCTTCTTTGTCGCTTGTCATCAATATATCAACTCAGCCCTAATGCAACATTTCAAAGCAATCAATCTCCTGGCGTGTCATGGATTTTATGTCTCGCTGTATTCTGTATTCTGCCCACCTGTCTCTGTAACAACACGCAAACACTCCACCAATACACACACACACTCAGTATCTCGCAAAGTGGGCCTATTTTAATGACTCAAAGTGCATGGCGGAAGTGCATTTAGGGAGTGTTCAAATCCCCTTTTGCAAGTTTAACGGCAGAAAAAATGGCCATCACAGTGCCAGGCGCTTGGTTCTTAAGGATTGTACTTAGTCTCTTAATTAATCACAGGTGTGTTTTGGGCGTAACATGCAGGGTGTTCTCTCCCATTCCCTTTAAAACGCCAGGTGCGCTTTCTAGCTTGTCCTCCACTGTAGTTGAGACGTGTGCTGACATCATTAGCCAGTGAGACGGCGGCAGCATAGAAACCTCACCGCCTCTCAATTGTTTTGGTTTACAATTCTCCACAAATAGGCCACCCGGTGAGACAACTAGTTACACAATAGGGACGAAATATGAGTCTTGAGAGGGGCTGCGGGTGCAATTGTGTCTCCCGTACGCCCTTGTGCTCGGCTCCTGAAGTCACATAGACAGCTAAGCAAATGAACAGATAAATAAATAAACGGCATGAAAAATTCATTACACATACATGTGCATGAATAAGTGAAAAGATACGTTCCTCCATATGAGGCAGAATTATTTCCTATTAAAGAAATAATAAATAAATAAAAATGGTATTGAATTATTCATGCACACACACATACACACATACACACACACACACACACGGCTACCACCCACACACCATCAGAGAACACAGATACGTTGTTCCCCTCTCTTGCAATTATGGTCCATTTGGTCCATGATTTCTGAGTCACAACCAAAGATGTAATGCTTTTTACAAATTATTATGATTATCGTTTGCATTGTGATGATTATTACTACAAGCAAAAGTAGGGGAGGTAGTGTAATAATGATGATATATTGTGTTATTAGTAGCAATAGTAGTTTTTATTTATGCTGAGAATCTTAAAGTAAGGGATTGAGAATTTTGGGGTTGATATTAGATTGTAATGTGGAATTATGGAAGTACACGATGCTGTTCATATCATGCTTTGTCTTTCTATACTTTCAGCTGGACAAATAAATTAAACAGTTGAACCACAATGAAATAACAGTAGCCAGTTCCCACCTGCAGGAGCCTTCCCCTGGAAAGAAATATTGTCCCCTGCCTCGATCTCAAAAACAACATAGTCAATTCAATCACTCCTACTCAATGAATGGGGTCAATCCTTGGTAAACAGCGTAGCCGTCACTGGAGCTCTGCTGTTAGCATAACGGCAGTTCATGGAGAGACAAGTGGACACAGAACTTACCTCAATGAGTTTGCGTTCGTAGCTGGCGGCCAGCTCCTCAATGTCGCCCATGGACTTGTTCTGCGGTACCGGCACCTGGCCTTCGCTGGACCGCAGCATGGGCAGAGCTAGAGAGAGAGAAAGGAACAGAGGATTACAGAGAGAGTAACCAAAATACAGAGAGAAAGCCGGTGGCATCGATGCGCTTTGAAAAGCTAATGTTGACACCAGTAAACAGACATCCTGACATGTCAAGGGCAGCTGCATGACGAGAGAAATGTGTGCTCTGCACCTAATTATAAACAGTGTGCCTCTGCCAATTATGCGCTTTGTGTTGCGTTAGGGAGCGAGTGACAGCACCTGTTTCACGCTGATATTCAGCAGTGGGAGAACAATACCCAGAGATCAGCAGGGCTGTGAGGAAGGCAGATCTTTATAATGTACACATTACCAAGCAATGCTGAGTCACCATACAGAGACCATAAACGGACGCCTATGATGGCCCACATTTCCTAATTAGTGTCACACACACAGATACAAATACACAAGTAGATATAATTTTTTTAAACACAGTGGTTTCGGAAGCATATCGGCACAACTGGAAAACATATAAGACCACAAATCTATACAGACACACAGATAGTATAATGTGGACACACACACAAAACACAACACAATATATATACAAAGACACAGACAGGTAAATACAAATGCACATACTGTAATACTCCAACACAGAAAAGCAGAACAACTCACACACATCTAAACCCATACTTCTCTCACAGAAACTTCAGAGTACTTTGTCAGGATGATAAACTTCCTGCTCCGAGCGCTGGCCCGTTATATTCTTAGTTTGGGCCAGACAGGTTTATTGTTTCCTCACGCTAGCTCGCTAAGCTGCTAAAGTGATCTCGGCTGAGCCTACAGCGCTGTCGCAGAGCCCATAAACATCGGCTAATCAGGTTTCGCCCGGTGAAAAACCACAGAACTTGGAAGTCTGAAACAAACGGAGCTCGAGCTGTATTCTTCACTGCAGGAAAAGTAAATTAACTCCTTTATTTTGCTACCGTCGCACAAAGCCCGCAACTCGACAATGAGGACAGACAGAATGAACGACAAAAAAAGACACAGAAACGAAGAAACAATCAAACAAACAAAGGAGTAAAGCAAAGACAAAAAATATCTATCGTGTGTACAGTACATCCAGACAGCACTAGGCAAGTATAGTGTGTGTATAGTGTATAGGTGTGTGTGTGTGTGGTGTGGTGTGGTGTGGTTTGGTGGGGGGGGGATCACAGAGGTACAGGCTGAGCCACCACAGATAAAGCCAACCCACTGGCTATCAAACACACATATGCATGCATAAAGCGTAATGCTTTGTTTTTTATTAATTAAGTACAAGGAAAATATAAAGAACAAGACAGGGAATAGATACATAAAGGATAGAATTCAATCATTGATACATTAATTTAAACGCAATTAAAACACATTCTAATAAATTGGAATGGAAATTTTCAATTAAAAAGTTTTGACTCAATTTGACCGCTGAGTTATCAGTTTAATATATATATACAGTATATATATAATGTGATGTACAAACAGGGCTCAACAGTGTGACAATTTCATATAAAAACATATGCAAAAGCATATGCAAGTAAAAATATCGGTAGACCTATGCGAATGTGAAAAAATATTTAGACGCATTGGTGTGAGTGACTTTTAACCAGCATTCCCTCTAGTTCAAATCTGAGCAACTGCGCAGTGTTATGAAGCTACGCGGGCACATAATATGATCTATACATTTAATTTAAAAAAAATCGGTATTGGTAATTGGTATGTTTATTGACGCATTATTTTTGTCCTTTTTGACTGTCAGATTTTGACTGTGCCCCCAAGTTTTTGGCTGTGCTCCAAAGTTATCCTTAAAAAACCCTGTATAAGACTACTCAGGTGGCACACTTGTATTTTCAGCTCTATTTTTTTATTTATTTATTTAAATATTGCAATGTATCGCAGTATGTATCGTACCGCAATGTATCGTGATGCATATCGTATCGTGAGGTCCTTGCCAATACCCAGCCCTACTCGACAAGCTGCTTGCTTGTGCAGAAACGCCTTTCCTCACACACACACACACACACACACAGAGCAGTCTACTGTAGACACTACTGTAGACACTCCACTGGAGAATGTCTGTACAGTGCCATGCTCGAAGGAACCACCATTAATCCTTACCTTAAATTAAACTCATATCTTAGCGGCTTTACCTAAAGTAACAACCCCCACCCACCCACACACAAACACACAAAACCCATCACACCAAAATTAGTTAGTTTACTAATGCCACGCCCCATAAGATCTTCCGCAGCAATAAAGTTACACACACAGCCTCCTCCACACACCAACACACACCAGTGCAGATAGAATAGCTTTATCATGGCACCTTGCAAAGAGCCCAGCACCGTCCCAGCAATCCCCAGGCTTATCTTCTGTCCAGTAGCACAGTACTGTATACCTCTGTCAGCAGCCTAATAGCCTTGAGAGCTAATTTATATATACACACATACACGCACACCGAACGTACACATGCTGGCCTAAGAAAACAAACAAACACATATAAACACACTCATAGACACAAAATCTACACACACACAATATTTGTGAGATACACGTACATTAAGCATTGACCCAGAAGAAACAAGCCAAGAATTGGACACAGACACATACAAACCAAGACACATGCAAACACACGCAAACAAAAACAGATGCAACCCCCCCCCCCCCCCTCCCTCCCAAACACACAAACACACACACACAGAGCAGACCTGGCCTCTAGATGGGGGATGCTGATGGTTGCTCTTGTGGCACCAATTTACCTGAGCTCACACTTCCCTTAAGTTGCATTTCTGTAACCTGTCACACTGATAGGCTCTTAATAATGAAACACACACACACACAGGCTGTAGGGAAGGAAGGAGAGCTGCTGGGAAAACAGATTTCTGTTTATATCGTTAGGTCATTCTTGAAGATACAAGTCATAGTATTTTTTAGCTTGCGTTTTTTCCCCCCCCCCCAGTAATTAGGCTTGACAAGACAGACTGACTAGCTGACTGACAGATTGACAGAGAGGCTGAGGCTGAGAGAGAGAGAGAGAGAGTGTGTGAGAGCTCCCACAGATGTTTTAGATTCTAGGAAATTGGTTAGACAGCTGGTCTGAAATAACGGAGCTAACTGAGCAGGGCTTCACAGCAGCTGTCTGGTGTGTGTGTGTGTGTGTGTGTGTGTGTGTGTGTGTGTGTGTGTGTGTGTGTGTGTGTGTGTGTGTGTGTGTG
>JAOEHI010002082.1:0-12005 GCA_025447815.1 Percopsis transmontana
ACTGAACTAGTTCATTTTAAAATGTGTGAACTGAACTTTGAACTAGTTCATGTAGTAAATGAACTTTCCCATCACTGATATATATCATAGACTGTATAAATAAAGAACGAAACGCATTGTGTGGCGGCCGGTGTTGATTTTGTGGCGCACCGCCACAAATTAGTCTGTGGGAAACACTGGCGTGAATTATTTAAAGTTACGGTAGATCCCGTGATCGCCCTCAGTGTTGTAACTTAACTATAATCTGTCAAAATGACGGGCAGCCATCAGATTTTTCCCGTAAAAAAACAAAACAAAAAAACTGTCAATTACGAAAATATTTGGTCAATGCGACCACTGTAATGTATATCGAAATATCAGAAAAATCATATCACCGTTATCGAAATTTTTTATACTGCAATATATATATAAAACGAATTATTGTCCAGGCCTAATTAATGGTAAACCAGTTTGTGGAGCTGGCGTGGACGTAATTAAAGAATATAACTTAAGACGGCACTATGAGACAAAACACAAGGACAAAAATCTGAAGGTGGAGTTAAAAAAAAAAAAAAAAGACTGCCGTCACAGCAGACTAGGTTCACAAATGTCAAATCAAAGTGAGGCTGGAGTAAAAGCTAGTTTTGTTTTGGCCGAAGAACTAGTTAAAATCAGCCGGGCATTTCACAGAGGGAGAGTTTGTAAAGCGGCGCATGATTAATATGTGCGACATTGTGTCCAGACAAAAAGCAAGCATTTTTTAGCTTAAGCAAAAATACTGTTGCTGATCGTGTCTTTGAACTTGCTACCGATTTACAAGCACAATTGATAGAAGAAAAAAAAGGAAAAGACTTCATTGCATATTCCCTTGGTGTGGATGAGAGCGCTGACGTGACTGATACTGCACAGCTGTCAATCTTCATCCGTGGAGTAGACTCCAGTTTAAGTGTTACAGAGGAACTTAATCAATGGATGGCACAACAACAGGAATATATATATTTGAGGAAGTATCTAAATGTGTGGATGAAATGAAACTGCCCTGGGACAAACTAATTGGACTGACAACAGATGAAGCGCCTGCAATGTGCGGTGAAAAGAACGGATTAGTGGGGAGGATGCGGGAGAAGATGCAGCAGGAGAAATGCACAGGTGAGCTGACAGTACATCACACACCAAGAAAACTTGTGTGGTAATGCTCTCAAAATGGAACACTAACTTTATCAGAGCTAAAGGCTTAAATCACCGCCAATTTCATTTTTTTCTTGAAGAGATGCACTCTGAACATAGCGATATGCCCCATCACACAGAGGTGCAATGGCCAAGTCAAGGGAAAGTGCAGAATATATATTTTCTTAGTTGTATGCTTTCCAGAAACTGGCAGATTTCCTCAAAAACACCACAGAGCTCCAGGATGAAAAGTGACGGTGTGAGCTGGCCTTTTTGTGCAACATAGCGAAGCATCTCGCTGCGCTAAACCTCCAGCTTCAGGGAAGGGGACATGTGATCGCGGACATGCATGGGCGTAAATCTCATCCAACAGTTGGGGAGGACAATAAACAAAATTTCTCAACAGCAATTTTGGAAAGGGACACAAATAATACAGCCAAAATTGTACTTATATAGGCTAGGTGTACACAGAGGAAAGCCTTACTATTATAGTGTAGGATGGAGACCATGCCATTATCCTTTGACATTTCTCTCTGATTCGATGAAAAAGTTGACTAAATTGACCAGAGTATTTTTCTTCAAAACCATTTATTTATTGGTGTTTTTGAAGTAGTTTACAATCAAGCCACCAAAATACAATGAAATTTGAACACAACTTTAAATGTAATGACTGTTATCATGAAAAATTATATAAAATGAAATGATTTTGTAACAAATAAAATTAGGTTATAGTCACTGCTCTATGTAGTAATAAGAAATAGCTGCAATTTAAAGCACATGGCGGGACAGGCACTAAACAAAAGTACCAAATGTATTTTTCCTGGTATCACTGGGCCCTACAAACTCTTGGCATATGTTGTTTATGTGAAGGCTGTCCAGCCTGTCTTTGTGCACATTGCAGACTAACTGACTGTTAAGTCTGTCTTGGGCCATAGTAGCCCTTAGCCCAGTCTACGCAATGCACTGAAGCTCCTCTCATGAGGACACTGGCACCACCAACACAATTCTGACAAGGACCTCAACTTGGTCAAACAACCTCCACTGGCATTCCCCTTAGGACCTCTGCTGCCACAACGGTATTTCTGGCAAAAGAGGGGCAACTGAGAGAGAACCTCTATGCAGCTCAGGGTAATCATCTATCGAATCACGTAAAACCCGGTCAGAAGGACAGCAAGTTTTGCAGTCTTTAGACTGTCCTGGTTAAAACTGTCCCTAAACTGAACCTCCACACAATCCAATACTTTAAAGAATTCTGTCCTGCAATGATCCACTACTTTGCCAGCAAAGCGCCTTGAATTTGTTGTCTCAATAGAGTCAATTGATTCAGTGGAGTTAACAAATGCAGTAGCTTTCTCATATAGTTCAAGATGGCACTCGTCATTTCTCTTACCCTGAAAAGAGGATCGGACAAAATCTACTGCAGCCTGCATACCAGAGACAGTCTGGGCCTTCTTCTGCAGTGAAATGTTTAGGCACAAAAGCTCTCCAACAACAGCAGAAGCAAGTGTGAGGCCCAACACAGTCTTACCTTTGCTGAAATGCTCAAATAAGCCACTGGTAGTTGAAGCTGTCCTAGATATACTTTTTGCCATCTCCTCTAGGCTGTCAAGTACCCGCTCATACTGCCCTAGCACAGATATTATAGCAGAATTGCGCACAGTCCAACTGGTTGGACAAAGGTGTTTCAGTGTGGTGATGGGTACATTTTCAGAGGTAACTGTTTTCAAACATTCTATTACATTTTCCCTACTGGCTAAAAAGGATGCCTAACTGGTGGACCCAAGAAAGGCAGTCCCGGATCATTAGGGAGGCTGAGCAGCCAGCCTGTGTGATTAGATTGACACAGTATGCGTCACAATGCACATCGAGGGCTAATGGCTGCTGCTCCCTCACTATTGCCTGTGCACCGCTGTACTTTTCTGCCATGTTTGAGGCACCATCATAACTCTGCCCACGTAAAGCAGACATGGGCAGATTGAGCCGCAACAGCACATCAATTACCATCTTGGCAATGGCCTGGCCTGTTGTCTCTGATAGACTGTATAAACCAATAAACTCCTCATGTGGGACAAGATCATGGTCCACATAGCGCAGACAGACACTTTCCTGCTCAACACCAGAAATATCCTGGGTACCATCAACTATTACAGAAAACTGAACAAGGGCTGGAGACCTAATCTCACTTGCGGTGCCTCGGATAATTGTATTGGCCATAATGTTCAGGATTTCATTCTGCGATTTAGGGCTTGTGTATGCAATGGTGCGATCTGTTACCCATTTCAATAAAATGGGATCATCCTCTTCTGCCCTAAGTTTCAGGAGCTGATACAGATTCCCACTTTCAACGGTATGGCCTCTTAAAGAGTGTCCCTGCCTTGCCACATGCCGTACAGAGCTAACAATTTTCCTCAAGCAATGTCTTGCCAGCTCCTGCTGTTTAACCCATGTACTGGATAACTGGGCACTGATTGGGTTTGACTGATGTGCACTCAGTCACATAATTTCAGTGGGCTTGGGAGGTCTGGTGTGCTGTAAAATTTCCAATGGCTTTTTTCCAGTTTTTAAAGCCTGTACTAATGAAAGAAAGTCTTGGTACCATTTCTCCTGAAATGCCAATGATTTGTTTGGAAGTATTTGTTTTTCGATTCACTGGGGATGTGGTTGGTATGGCTTTGTTCAATCACTAAGATCTGAACTAAAAACTATGCTCCTGTCCCCTGGCTGGTGCTGGCAATATCATCTCCTTGTGCTGCGGTCTCTGGCTCTCTCCCTGGTTCCGACCCTTCCTCTCACTGTCTCAGAACAGTCTAACTCCTGGAACAGAAAAAAATATATATATATGTTTTCCATACTCATAACTACCTCATCCAACCCAATAGCAAGACTTCTAAGTAGACTTTTTTTCATAACACTTTACCTGAGACTCTACACCTGACACCTGTCTCCTTTGCCTCTGACAGTATTGCCATAAGCACCCATTCTTATAAAGATGTTACTAAATTACCTTAATATGGGGGCTTTTTGTACTTACTTGGCGTTTTGGTGCACTGAAAAATCCTTTTCTCTGCCATTGTATTTGGCCAGCAACACAAAGCAATACTTCCCCACGCAGTCATATTATAATTATTAAATTATAATGCATCCTACACATAGCATTTTAGGTTTTGTCTGGGACAGAGGACATCTCTTACCTAGATATTGAACTGCAGCAAGTCCATTATCATATTGAGCAAAACCCAACCCAACGGTAGATCTATATTATACAATATAATTTCACACATAGGCTTATCGCCGTCTTAGTGGGTGACTTACTATCCAACAAGCTATTATTCACACACACAGTTATCATGAATTTTGTCATGACTAATTTATTAATGACTCAACTTCATCCGATGTTTAAAGTGAATAAAATAGCCTTGCTAGCTAAAAGGGGGAAAGCAGGCAGTGGACCAAGCCGCTGTAAGGGAGCGGGGACTCAAAACGTTAACAAATCTTTTTGCCCCGTTTGTGTTTGTATTGTTTTACTACTTACAATTAGGTAATTTAGCAGACGCTTTTATCCAAAGCGACTTAAAATTACATGGTGCAGATAGGGGTTAGGAATCTTGCTCAAGGATGCTTACAGTTAGTTACAATCCACAGCGTTGTTTATAATTCTATTTTTAGGGGGAACAACCCTCAGATGGGGGGGTGGGGGGTTTCCAGCATAGAACCTAACCCCAAACATTAATAAACTGGTAGCCAAGAAAGATGCCAAACATCTGGCTCTGGTACATGCGTTTAAAAGAAGGTATAGCCTACCCAAATGTGTTTTGTTTTTGCAGTGTCTATAAACTGTGTGATTTCTAACAATTAAAATAATATAGCCTACAGCTGAGAATGTCAGTTTGACAGGTATTTGTTCATAAACCAAACTTTGTCTAACCTGTCTGTTTAATAAATTTTGAACCCGTTTTGCCCTTGAAGTAGTCCCAGTTTTTAATAAGACTTGCCCTGTTTGGGAAACAGGCCTATGCCTGATTTAGCACACGTAATGTATATTCAAATATAAATAAATGACCATTTAGTGGTGAGCATTCTTGCCCAGTCACCTAATACGTGACATAAACTTACATTACGTCTGCCCAGTCCAGCCTCATTCAATCTTGAATGTGTGAGGGTGAATCCCAAGGCTATGGGCAATTGCAACAGCAGAGTATCCACACAAAAACACACCATTCCAGGTAATCTGCTGGAATACCTAAACGTGGTCGCCCTACATCTCTGGTCGTCTCGGGTGCTAAATCAGACATAGGCCTGTTTCCTAAACAGGGCAAGTCTAGTCAAGCGACCTCACTAGCCACCTCGTCCATAATTTTCATAAGCCTTTGGTCTATCTCAATACCACTTGCGACAGTATTTTCTATGAATACCTCACGATACATATCACGATTAGTATGTCACGATACAATACATATTGCGATATTCCACATAGTAAAAATAAAAACAGAGCTGAAATACCACACATCGGTTTTATATTTTTAAGGAGGGAGCTGCTGTAATTTTGTCAGCGGCGTCTGTCATGTTGCATCCAAATTTCACTCTACCAGAAATGGGGGCCATCAATTCTAGGCAACTAGCTATACTGCGACATCTAGTAGTTGTAGTTCACACACACTGTTTCAAACGAGAATCTACACACACAAAAAAAAAATATATTATAATAATAATAATAATAATAATAATAATAATAATAAAATAAATAAAATTTTAAAGAATCGATTTTGGAGCTGGAAATCGATGTAGTATATCGCAAAAATAAATATCGCGATATATTGCTGTATCGATTTTTTTAGCACAGCCCTATCCACAAGTGATTTGATAAATGAGCGGACGTTATTTAGATGCCCTTTGAGATTATCAAATCGCATGACGATTCATCACCTTCTTTTACAATTCACATGCCATTTTATCACTTGTATATTTATCAAGGAATTTTTGTAACTTTGAACCAAACAGCTTTGATGCAAATGATAAATGCTGCCTTTCAAAAATGGCAGTGAATGAAAAAGTCAAGCTCATAATTAATCAAATCAACTTAATTATTAATTCACATGAAAATGAATCAAACCCATTATAATCACAATAAATTGTATAACTTCCACCCCTCATAAGCAATGCGCCAACAATTTTTCCTTACCACACCTAATTTTAAGACCAACACGCCCATGGGCACTCAGATGGGCGCAAGTAAATTAGACAACATGGACACTGGAAGGGAAAATGACAACTGCGTCACTGATTTCCTGACAATACAATTGTTTACTAAAAACATTGTTTACAATAACAAAGTTATTCATAGATCTAGCCTTAATTTTGCTCTCAGATTGATTGATGCTTTAAAATGTACAAATTCCTGTGGGAAACACTGGTATATCTATCTTACGTGTTGTTCAACCTTTGTGATGTAGCCTATAATAAGTAAATGAATTATGCCTTTTATTTTAGGTTGTTGGTCATAATAAGACCATAAGGCGGATTTTGTTGGTTCCTTTTATGACAAAAACAAGGATGGACCTAATCTATTGAAGTTATGCTTCTCACATCAAGTTTAATTCCCTCAGGAGGTCAGGATTAATAATTAAACAAGCTTTCACATACAGAGAAAAGTGTGCGTCCCTAAAACCTCGCACCAGGAAGTTCTAATCTAAAACAAGGAAGTTGGAGGAAATACATCTGTGTTTTTAGACTCCACCAAGACACAATAGAAAGTTTGGGCTTCAATCACTGTCGTTTATAGCGTTAACACCGCAGAAGCTGAAAACTGGCAATAGACTACGTAAATGACACGCTTCAATGGTTCACTCAGGCAGTAATTTGAGCGAAAATGATCATTCAGAAAAAACGCTCAAAAGTAAACAAACTTTAAGACAATATTAGTCATTCGAAAGAGCTAAAGCAACACCCCGTTTAATGAACAGGAAAACTCCCATTACTGCAGAGGTTTAGCATGAGCTCATACACTTTGACTAGGCTAACATTACTTCAAGTGTGCGCATTACCGCATCACAGTAAATTTCACCAAACTTCCAAATTACTTTAAAAAGGCATACATTCCTCCAGATGGTGTTAATAGCAATGTAGCCTACTACAAATATTTAAATTCTATGATTGCCAATACGGCATTGTTTATTAGTCATAGAATACGGATAAACTAAGAAAATAAAGATTGTGTAAAGCTATAGCCTAGTACATGTTAGAAGATTAATACAAAACAATAGTCTAGCACTTAATTGTAAATAACTAAACACATACCCGTTGTAAAGTTCAGTATAAAAGTCCATTATAATGGTCCCAACGAGTCTTCATTGCACCAAGCACTTCTGATTTTTTTTGACTGTTGAGCATGCTTCTGTGTTTAACCCGGATTAATTAAATGACCGCGCCCACTAGGTTATCCGACACGTGATTTTGATATCCAATCAAATGGGTTTTTAGCTCACTGGCGCTGCATGTGTAATTTATGTAGTATCTTTAATCTTGCATATTCGTATAGCATAGCCGTACTACCAGGAAATTAGTTTTCACATTTAGATTTTTTTCTAGGTAGGGACCCCCAGACCCCCCAACAGATTTGGTCCCCTACAATGTTGACTCCATTGCTACAGCCTTGAGACTATCCTACCCACCCCCCAGTCCCTGGATCAGTATATAGCCTAACACCTGACCATGCACATGAGTCTGACTTAATAAATTGCTATAATTGCGTGTTTATTGCTTAAATGTATTTTGTATTGTTAATGCTCTTATCATTTAAAATTTTTTGTGGAATATCATACTTACTGTGTAAGCTGTTTAAAATGTTCTCAAATTCAATAGGTGTAACAGGCACATGCAAACACAGGTAAGTGGTTGAATCAACAGGATCAACTCTCAATTCTCATTTTCATTCTCAAGAATATTTGTATTTTATGCAGTATGTTATGTATAATTATAATAGCACCAATACAAAATTAGAAATATGCTTTTTCTGTATGTGCCCATGACCGATTATTGTAACAAATATCATCTATATGTAGCCTATGATATCCCAGTAGTTTTACACAATTGGTCAGATCATGTTAGTGCTAAGATCTCTGCAGAGATAACATTTAAAGGATGCTGCAACAGAGCCCCCTGCTGGTCAAAGTCATTACTGCAGTTAAAACAGGTAACTGTCCATTGCAGAAAAGATGTGCTTATTCTGTTCTTGATTGCGACTAGGTAGAGGAAATTAGCACAAAATATTACAGTAAGAAATTCCAATAAATATGATATATACAAGGGTTGCAATAGATTATAAACAGTTTATTATTTACAGGTAAAGTCTCAGACATACTGTAGATTCACCCTTAATGACCATATGTTCACTCCGTAACAAGTGCTAGTTTTCATTACGTAAACGGGCATCTTTGTCAAAGTTAATAAACCTTCTCACGAGAGCAATCCATTAAGCTGGATAAATTCAATGCCACCATCAAACTCCAGCAAGAAGCACACAATGTGAAAAAGTTTATATGGAGAATATCTCCCACAATTTACTCCAGGTATACATTTATAAGATGCAAAAATTTCCTATGGCTATCTTTTTTTAAATATAAATTTAATATATTCTCTTTCACAAAACGAAGCCGTTTTCTATTTGACTCACATTTACAAACACAACAATTGACCATGTAAGAGGTGAATAAATATGCTTCTGATTTTGATTTCACACTATGATGGCAGAGTCAGGGCACAGCCCCGCTGAACGTGGCGATAGGCAAGCAGAGGAGCGAGCAAAAGGTTGGGTATAGAGGTTGAATTTGCGGGGAGAGGTCTTTGCCTTGCTTCCAATCTGTGGAGCTGTCGGGTTTGTAGCAAACTGTTATCTCACACCTATGGGAAAGTGACACATTGGTTAATGATACTTGAATACCAGTGAGGGGGGAAGTAGTTGTAAAGGTTGGCCCTCATGAAGTATTTCACACCTGGTGACAGTTTGAACTATCTTTTTTTCATCCTGATCCAGACAGACAGCAAAGGTTGTGTTACCAGTACCGCTGACCTGAACCTTTTCCACCTTCACCTCTGTGACACTCAGCTGCTGTAAAGAGCAAAAGGAACAGTTGCATTATAGCACCCCCAGAACCTCAAATATCATTTCCACCTCACTGATGTGAGAATTGCATATTGCTTATGTGAGAATTGAATTCTTCCATCTTCCAACATGTCAAAGATTTGCCAGATTTTATATATGAGTGATGCGGAGACCTTAATTTGTCACGGCTCCACAGTCAGCCTAGTTCACTCTCGCTCTCCCTCGCTCTGTGTGTGTGTGTGTGTGTGTGCGTGTGTGTTCCGATTACAGGTGCTGCTCCCTGGTGTGCAGGAATTGCCAGGTGCGTTCTATTCACCAATCAGCCCAGTGTAACACCAAATTCTGTGACCGTCGAATTCTGTGACCGCAAATTCAAACGTCGATTGCTTCTTATGGGGAACGAAGCAATAACGGGGGATCTTTCCTGTCGTCCTTCTAATAGTTAGTTTCATAGACTGCTGTAGCCTAATCAAAAAACTATGGGCATTATGACAAAAACATAACCACAGTTTGAACAATCACAATCATGAGCAACAGCAGGCTCTGCGGTCACAGAATTCGGTGTTAACTCATGTGTCAGCGTGTTTATTAGAAATAACATTTACAAGGAGGGCGATCAGGCGTTATTGATCAGGACAATGCACAATGTTACAATATTCCCTGCCATGAATGCCATAATGTATTCAAAATTAGTTTACAGCAGTCTATGAAACTAACAATTAGAGGGACTCGTAAAGACAGGAAAGATCCCCCGTTATTGCTTCGTTCCCCATAAGAAGCAATAACAATCAGCGTTTGAATGCGCAACAGCGACCTCTGTGGTCACAGAATTCGACGGTCACAGAATTTGGTGTTACACCGGCACTACTTCAGCCTGCTTCCCGGGGAGACTCACCGCCAGATTGTTGACTCAACCCTGACAGTTAATCCTCTCTAGTGCTAAACCCTTACGATCATAGTATCTTGGAAATTGTTTTGGGTTTTTCCCACGGTTCCCCGTACCCTTGTAACCCTGCGCTTCCTTGTTTCTCCCAGTTATGCCGTCCCGTCTGTTGCCCATCGCTCCCTGGACTGCCTCTCTGCCTCCCCGACGCTCCCCGTTTGACTGTCTGCCCGGTTCCTGGAGTTCTGCTGCTTGCCCCTTACGGTACCGTCGCCTCCTCTGCTTAGCCTACCTGTTGACGACCCCTGCCTAGCCCCAAAAGTTCCCTTGCATCCTCTCCAAACCCGAACAAGCAATAAACTCCTGCTTAATCTATTATTGCCTGTGTCTGCGTTTGAGTTTCCCTGCCTGGTCCTGACATCATTCATGTGTTTGTGTCATCACATCTAGACTACTGTAATGGCATACTTTCCGGGCTTCCGAGAACAAGTATTAAGTCTTCAGATGGTAGAGAATGCCGCTGCCAGAATACTGACTGGAACATTTTATCATAAAAATCCTATCTTAGCTGATCTCCACTGGCTCCCAGTTCATTTTAAATTTGACTTTAATATCCCCCTTTTTAACTATAAAGCAATTTCTGAGTTGGCACATTCCTAGTATCTGAACTAGTTGTACCATACGTACCATCTCAAACCTTTGGCTCACAAAATGAAGAATCTATACCTACAGTTGAAAAAAAAATCGGTAGGATTTTGAGCATTCTCAAACCAGGCCCCATACTCTGGAAAGCCCTACTGTACCTGCTGGGGTTAGGAGTGCTTACTTCAATAGCTACCTTTAAAGTCAAACATATCTTTAAAGACATCTTACAGCTATACTATTCTAGACTATACTATCCTACTACTCCTCCCTTTGATTAGGGTGTTTAAATGGTTATGCACTGGTCAATGAACGGCCCCAAATTAATATTAAATACCTATTACGCTTGAGGAACCCATTGCTTTCACACAAAGAATGACAAAAGCAGAGCAGAAACCAGGAAGAAGCAAGGAATTTTTATTTTTTTTATTAAAGAGAGGAAAGGAGGATAGAATAAGGATAGTTAGTGGGATTACTGCTATGAGGTAGAAAGATCGGTGGCCGAGGTACCGAGATGGATTTTGAAGAGGTGGGTTTTAAGTCTCTTGCGGAAGATCGGTAGTGACTCTGCTGTTCTGACCGCTGCAAGAAGCTCATTCCACCATTACTGCGCCAGGACAGAGAGTCTGGACTGGGCTGCATGACTCTTACACGCAGCTCGTAGCGACAGAGGTGCCAGCCTGACAGCCAAGGTGGTAGATCAAAGTGCTCTGGCTGGGGCTTGGAATCTTACCTTTGCTTGGAGGTAGAGCGGGGCAGTTCCTTTTGCTGCCTTGTAGGCCAACACTAATGTCTTGAATTGGATGCGGGCTGAGATGGGGAGCTAATTAGGGTTTAGGAAGAGGGGGGTTACGTGGGAGAACTTTGGTTGGTTGAATACTAGACTAGACGGGCTGCTGCATTTTGGATTCGTTGTTGGGGTCTGGTAGCGGAGACCGGTAATCCGTCGTGTAGAAAGTTGCAGTAGTCTAGACGTGAGATTACTACAGCTTGGACTAGGAGCTGTGCCGCTTCATTTGTGAGGAATGGCCTTTTCCTTCTGATATTGTAGAGGGCAAATCTGCAGGCTCGGGTCGTTGCAGCAATGTTGTCTGTGCAGGACATCTCCGAGGCTCTTTGCAGTTGGACAGGAGGACACTGGTGTAATCAAGGGTAATGGACAGGTCCATTTGGGGGCAGTTCTTTGCTGGGAGGTAGAGTAGCTCTGTCTTTTCAAGGTTGAGCTTGAGGTGATGC
>JAOEHI010002083.1:0-12005 GCA_025447815.1 Percopsis transmontana
CACACACACACACACACACACACACACACACACACACACACACACACACACACACACACACACACACACACTTTTTCCCAGTGCCCAGTCACCTTGATATCTGGCCAGGTTAGTACTCGCTCATTGCAGACTTCACCAGTCTTTGCAGTTGATGCTGAAACATGAGAGGGACTGGCACAGTCAAGAAATGCTCTCCCGGCAACCTGGCCCTTCCTCACATCTCCAGTAGCTTTAAAGTATGGAAAGGAGAAAAAACATGTGTGTGTGTGTGGGGGGATCTATGAATGTGTACGTGTGTAAATGAACCACAGCCGTTTCTGAATGGAACACTTCTGTATAAATAGATAATTCAAAAAGAGGACAAGTGTTTTCTTAGGCCTGTCATAATTTAAACTATTGTGTCCATCCATGCTTAGCAGATATCTGTAGACTGATTCTAATTATTTCCCTTGTGGTTCTCAGGAGAAGGAATATATTTTCTTTATGTATAAATATGGTAGACCTTCTCGGTAACAGATACCTGGGGGATGACTGGGATGACTGTTCTGCCCCGAATATGTCTTATATGTTAAAGAGACATTAAGTTGACTGTTGAAATATGTTTTGTATTGTTATATTCACAAATTAGGGGAAACAGAAGTAGTAAACTGGGAAATGGCATGGTTGCATCTGTTGTCAGGGCTGGGTGGGCAGAACTCAGGCGCAGACTGTAGTGTTAAGAAAAGGTTTATGGAGTGGATTAAGTATTAAGTGGATAAAGAATGCATGTCAAGGGCTGGTATCCGAATGCGTCCCTCTGTGTGACAACAGGCGTAATGGTCCGATGCGAGACTTGGCGACAAACAGGAGACGATTCCTAGGATGAGAGTTCCCATTTAGTTGTGGCAGGTTACGAGCAAAACAGGGTAATCCAAACAGGTACTAAACTAGGTATCAGAACAAGTGGCTGGAAAGACAGCGTCCTCTAGGGTAAACAAGAATGCGGCATCGAGTGCAAGGTTGACCAAGTATAAGTAGCCTGCAGACTGAGCCGGAATGACGAGCAGGTGCGCTGATTAGAACCAGCACCAGGCGCGAGACGAGTCAGCAAGGGGGCGTGTCCACCCTCCTTCCTGGAACATCGAGGGAACAACAAACAGACAGACAAACATCAAAACAGAAACACACCAAGCATACCACAAGCAAAACAGAATGAGAAAATAAAAATAAAAACATTCATACACAACCCAAACTGTCCCTGTGTAGCTGAAGCCACAGCGGTGGTCCTGACATCTGTATAGTTACTCGTGTCTTAACCAAACTAATCTGTTGTGCGTGTCCCTCAGAAAGCAATGGCTGTAAGTGTTCCATGCTCCTTAGCTGTTTGATAATTGATAGTGATGAGTTTAATGGACATTTTTTAAATTTGTACGAACATAGCTTAATGTGTTATAGCCTATAAGATAACAATGCCATCATATACTTACCTGCTACTTACCTAATTGTCTATTATGCTATGTCAGCTGACATACTTACCTAGTTACATACCTAGTGGTCTACAATGTTAGTGTTAGGCTGTTCATATTTGCCTGTTGCTCACATAAAAGTCCATTAAGTCTATTTTTGTATCTTCCTTTCTACTTTAACTCCAACTCAATTGTCATCTTGACTTATCTTCTGTTTAATTATTCATTAAAGGAGCAAGCACGTTCACTCTCCTGGCTCTTGAAAAGTAGTTTGGCTGCTGTTTACCTTTGTTACTTAGGAAGTAAAACACATAGCGAGAACAGTCAAGTAAATGGCTGTGACTGCATTACCGCGGCCATGTGAGTTCATTACTATCATCACCACAATTTATTTCTTTATTTTTTGCTGGTAAAAGTTACAGGAGTGCATATGGTGTGTGATAGGCTTGGGCGGTATCTATTTGTTTCATACCTTCCTGACATTTCACCTATACGGTACAGTATTTGTGGGTTAACTGTGCATGTGCGACACGCCAAAGCCCCACACTAGATACGACAAAGGATGTCCTGCTAAGCTCAAGAATAGTGTAAACTAAGCAAAATAAAAATATTTATTTAATATTGTGCATGGGACAGTTTTTGCCAATAGAGAAAATATTTATAAAAAGAAAAATGAAAGTATTTATAAAAGATCTCTGGTGGTATTTTCCTTGTCTGCACAACCAGGAAATGCCTTAGTCTGAAGCGCATGAGGAATGTTTTTTTGTAGTCTTGGTTAATGTTCAAGGCATATTGTAGCAATGTCCAGTTTTTGTTTTTAGATTTGTTACAAAGACCCAACCACAAAACAGACTCACTGACATTTTGGTGTGGGGTCATTAAACATGTATCATTCTCCAGTAATACTAAAAAATATTGATGCTTGTATGCAGTTCATTCACCAACATATGACTACAAATCTTAAGTTTGATCCTTAATGCTCACAAACAACTCATTCATGTATGCTGTACTCATGTATGATGAGTTTTAAAAAACTAGTCATGGTCCCTGAGAAACCACTACACACATTTTAAATGAATTAAACTTAAAAAGTTTAATTAAAAAGATATGTCATTGCAGGATAAACCCGGTCAGCTTTATTGCTAATATGCACACCTAAATCAAATATTATTCATTTTCCATGACCCCTCTATGAAAAACATCCATAAAGCCTTACAGACATTACAGAGTTTGTATATTAATCATATTTCCTTTTCTGTTACAATTGCACATCATTTTGGGGGCCAATATTTTGTCTAGTTCTGTATAAAATTCTTAAACTTTATTACTATCCATAATGTACGTACCATAAATGTAGTGAACAACCAAAGCACACTTACTGCCAACTACCATAACCCAGACATAATTGGAGATAATTTAAAGCTCTAAACATATTTAAGTCTTTCTTTAATATCAGGGGGATAGTATAGTCACCAGACTATCCTGGCCCCTGATAATAAAGTAAACAAGTCAGTACTGTAATTAACTTTCGGGAGGGAGTCTATACCACCCTAACCACTAGACTCGCTAACCACTAGTGGTTAGGATGGTCAACTCCCTCGATTGTTAGGGATTTGATCCCTAACAATCCTGGCCTACCTATAAGCATCCTTGAGCAAGATGCCTAACCCCTATCTGCTCCTATACTTTTAATTGTACACTCTGTAAGTCCCTTTGGATATAAGCGTCTGCTTGGTGATGGAATTGTAGTTATATATCAGTTATGGTGACATTTAATGCCGTTGATGTTCAATATTGTTTATGCATGAAAACATTGCATGGTACAAAGAGTATCAGAATGAGGTACACATTCCAAAATGTTAACCTAGATGGTTCTTTGGATATTGTACTACTGTATATAGAATAAGTACAAGGTGAATAGTGAATGAGTGAGAAAGAGTGTGATTTAGGACACAGCCTAGCTCATATTATAGATTGAGGTACAAAATGTGTTGCTTTCACTCCGAGGAAGGTCCAGTTCATTTGCCGTCTAAACACTTCCCCTACCACCTTCATCAATTTCAATAAAGTCTGCTCAACAACCCCACCAGCTTCCCATTATTTGTGTTTTAACGGGGGTGGGGCGAGTGCAGGCATGAGCCGGAAGCCAGGTAGTGGCGTTCTAACGAGCTGTGCTCCAAAACCAAATACAAAGTGCCCTTTGGCGAAACATAGGATACCTCACACAACGTTGCGGTTCAACAGAAAACAATGACCCAGGGCTGCCGGTTAAACTTAAATAGTCCAACAGATGATGAACGAATAAGCAGCACCTGTGGGGAGTTATCCCCCGCAGGTGCGCAGCCAAGAGGGACGGCACGACGCGTGCACGGGGACCAGTGCCCGCGGATCGTGACACAGGTAGGGTACAAACAACAGTTTTTCATCATCTTTCCTAAAACTCTCAGCCGTCAAAGTATTTTACAGGGGCCAACCTTTTCCTGGAAAAGACACTGTTCGGCACTTGAAAGGTCAACACTTTTAAGTGATAAAATATGACCCCGAGTGGATTGGGATGAGTTGATGTGGGGGGAGTTGCAGAGGATTTATCAAAACTCAGCGTTTAACCAAGCCTGGGCTTTGGGTATCTATTACTGTTTAGAGGCCGACAGCAGGCCTTGGCAGCAATCTGTCATGTAGGAAGAGATGGATGTGACCTGACATAACTTACTAAAAAAACTTCTCCCCACACTGACTTTGCCATGGGACAGTGCATTGTTGCGATAAAAAACAATGTAGCAGAAAGTTGAAATGCTAATGATCAATAACTTATACTGGATTATATTGACAATTTTAAGGAATGATGTGGACTTGTTTATTTTGAGACATTTTAATTGGTCTATGCTGCTTAGAAATCATGATTTGTGATGTTAATTAAAGAGAGTGAAACTACAGATTCACAAACAGTTTCATTCTCCTGCATTAAATAACAAAGTGAAACTTGTTTGTCAGTAAAAGTATTTAATATGTATACTGGGTGAATAAAACATTGCGATAAATGCAGTGAAAATAAAACATTGATTTATCTATTTATGTGCCTCGCAAGCATCACTTATGCCAGGCTTATACCAGGTTCCTTTGAAATGATTTCACTGTCACAGACAAATTTCAGGCAATGTCAAGACTTCAGATAAAGTATTGTTAATACAATCTCTGCCTTGGACTGTTTCAGAAATATTAAATTATCAACAATGTCATTTTAAATACCACACTGCCAATGTTGTAAGCTCTCTGAGGCTGACACTTCCTTATCAGCAATAAAAAGGACAATAGTAAATACTATACTATGATATACTTTACATTATTAGTAAACGACTATAAACTAATTGCCAAACTAGTTATGGAGAATCTAATAGGTCTATAGAAATCGATGGAGCTGCAGTATCCACCAGCCAGTAATGTTTCATTGTGATACAATCTTTGACAGGCCACTTATGTGGAAAAGGAGGGCTCTGGAAATTATGAATATGGTGACCTTCAAGTCACTTACTTGCCAGTTACCAGCTACACTGTAGCTGGTAAATTAAAGATATGTTTGACTATTTGTCTTAAAGTCGCTGGTGTAAAGCCAGCATCAAAAAGAAAATAAACTACAAGGTTTTCTTGATTATGTCAGTGACCCAATTTGTAGCATTAGCCTATTCTACAAATAAATAACATCCGAAACAATAATATTGTGTGACAAAATTGTCATACTCTTGGTAAAACCCCACGAGAAATGAGAAAAGATGAGAACAGCTTGGAACGAAGTACAGTTCAAATATTTATGCCGGTAAGTTTAAACTAAAAACTTTTACCTCACAGATTTGCTCCAATTCCATCTTACAGACAGACACCCAAGAGTGGGAGGGAGAGAGAGTGAGAGAGAGATACTGAGATACAGACAAAGTCAGGGAAAAAAGTAGGTCTCCTGAGTGTGTATCTGAACACTGGAACATAAAAGAGTTTTGGGATCCCTCAGGCTAGTTGCTGGCATGGCAGGATGCTTCAGCTTGGCTATAAATGCACCAAGAGAGGAAGGCTTGAAGGCACTTCCAACAAACAATCAACTATAAATTTGGCAAAACCTATACACCAATAAATCTCTGCCTGGGAAAGAGCTACACTTGAACCATATCCAGAATGTATCACATGTCAGATATGTGACATTGTGACTAAAACTGCAGATGTTGTTTATGAAGACTATAAGCAAAACTCCTAATATTGACAAAATAATAACTGTCTATAGCACTAGAACTGAAAAGCTATTGTCTTCCAGGGGGGGATTTTAATAATTAACATCTGTTACAGACACTAAGATATTAGTCTTAACAAGGCACAAGTTTTGGCCCAAACCATGATTTATATAAGCAAGTACTAGTTATGAAAGCTGTCAGGCTTCTTAAAATGGTCGCTGCACACGCGGTGCGTGTATTTATCGGACCATAGTATTAATGGTTGTTCAAAATAAAGCAACCCTCACATTCTTCTGAATTTCATCCTTTAGAATATCAAATAATGTCACCTTACATGGTCTTTTAGCACATCATGGAACAGAACACTTAACGTTCTGCTCTCGTCGACATGGCTTCAAGTTTGATGGCAGCAAAATGAAAAGCTATCTCGTTAGCTAGCTCCACTAAGCAGGTGTCGGGTGTGGCACGAGTTGCGATCAATAAGTATGTTTATTGAAGTGATTTGGAGAAAACAATTATAGTATATAGTACAGTTTTTACCCTACCAAACGACCCTCCACCTGATCTGAAAAATGACAAAAATGTATATAATCAGGCTGTATATATAAAAAAATGAATTTGAAACATGCACGTGAGAGAAAAAGCTGTTTTCACACAACGTTGCCCTTGCTATTTTCACCTGACAACAGTGCTCCATATATTCCACTCGGATATGTGAGTGAAAACATAGGATGAGCGGCAGGAGGGAAGTTGGCCCACGCTGCGGCAACCTGACCCCGGGCTCCGGGCTCGATGAGAAGTCAAGGGGTCAGGTTGCCGCAGCGTGGGTTCTCTGGACCATGGACCGGCTCTAGCGGCGTAAACTCTCAGGCGGACGAAGCGTGGACCCTCCAGCGACCGGACCAAGGATGGGCTCCGGCAGCGAGGACTCGCAGGCGGCCGCACCATGGACAGGCTATGGCTGTGTTGACCCTCCGGCATCCCCTTTTCACCGCGGTTTGACCCCTGACATCCTGGCACGTCTCCACACCCGGCAGCTCAAGGAGGTCCGCGAGGTCAGCGAGGTCCCGAATCGGAGTCCGAGTTGGGGCTAGCGAGTCTCGGTGGGCAGAGCGGCACCATCTCCGTGGGGCTGCCATGCGTTACGCCACGCGGTGCTGACATGACAGGGTATCTGGAGAAGCAGAGGGGCACGCAGCCCAAACCCATGGAAGGTGTATCTCCTCAGTCTGGAGATGCACGAACCATCCCTCACACGGGGCATTCGAAGGGGCATTCGACAAGTAAAACTAAGTTGGTTTCATGTTCTCTAGATCAGATCCTGAGGTATTACAAATTAAGATTTCAGATGTTGACTGTCCCTAAATAGCCTCTGTAGTATTTTGGCGATGGAGATAAGCGCCGCTGTAGTCCGCTTATCAGTGCCAAATTTCTGGAGGCAAATATCTGTTAAATATCCAATATCCAATATCTTTCTAACTTCACCTGGGCACTTCACCTCTGAACATGCCAGCATGATGCTAGTCTATGGAATAAACACAAAAACATTAATAGCATGGTGTTCTCTGTCCTTTAAAAAGGGCAGCAAGAATGTATTTTAACCAAGGTCATTTCAATGTTTTCTATACAGATATATATTAGCCTACAGTATGTAGCCTACATGTTGAACAGCATAGTTCATTTTCTAGCCTTTCGAAGCCATATTATTATTATAGGAAAATTATAGCTCTCAATCTGCTTTTCAGTCAGCTTTTACGACCTGTGTTTATTTCTCTGGATTTTACAAAGTAAACAGTGAAATGAGTAGACCCCAATATCCGGCTGGAGGCAGTGGTCGCGTGTCTCAAAAACGTTTTAAAAAAAAAACCTGCTGCCGTCTAAATTTAGCGCAGAGAAATATATTTATATCCTCACGTTCCAGACTGTCACGCACCCTCCTCTCCCCTCCCCCCTTCTCTTCTCTCTCCTGTCATCGCCCTGCCTCGTTTCAGCTTGTTTTCCTTCTCATTCTCTTTCTCAGCCAATTCTGCACTGGTTGTTTTCCTGTTTCTGTCTTGCCTTTCTCACTTTCTCACTTTACGTCTATCTATTAAGATGCCCCCACCCCACCCCCATCTCTTTCTCTCCGTCTGTTTCTAGACCTCTCAATCCTGTTTATTTCGCGGGGGGGGGGGGTTGTCAGGTGGGCTGGTGTATTGGCTGTCAGTGACCCCTGGTGCTGATAGCACTGTGTGCAATGGGCATTCTAACAAGGCAAAGCTAATGAGCCTGAGCTAAACTAATGAAAGATGATGCAGTAAAAATTTTCATAATTTTACAACCTGCGCTTTGAAAATACTCCCTTAGCCTTATTAAATAAACACAACACACACACACAAAGGCAATATATAAATGCTTAAGCTAATGCTAACTGAGTGGGGGAGGGCGTTAAGGTTAAAATACCCAATGTTGCTGGTACTAATGGAGCTCAAAATACCTCTTCAGGTAATGAAAAATACATGGTCTGCTTTGAAAGGAAAAGCTTATGGTTCTGTTAGATGAGCACCATCGACATTCAAGAGGCTTTACAGCACTAGATGACACTGATATCATTGGTCCTGCGGTCAGACCATACTGACAGTAATGAACAGTGACAGCACATCTAAAATCCCTCTGTGCATCAGGAGCATTATCAGATCTTTAATTTAAACATATTACTGTATGTTACCTCTGTAACTATTAGTAGGCTGGAAAATTTTTGAAAAATCATGGAGATGAGAAAAATAATAATGATACAAAGTCAAAGCCAATTTACTCAATTAAGTTCCCACATACCAAAATACGGCAACACTTTACAATGCATGAATAAGCGTTCAATAATGCACAAACTAATGCATGAACAATCATAAGTAAATATATAGGTCATAAGGAACTAAGCATTAGTGCTTGACATATCAACCGTTAATGAGGAGTCTATCTGATTAACTGATGAACTCACTCATATGATTTATTATTAAATCCGTCATCATGGATCAATTCCTATCAATATCAGCATTAATTAATACTGTGAGTTACGTAATGTGTTAATTACCACAATACGTGGAAGCCATGGATTTTAACTTACAGCCATCTGAAACTGAACTCAGCTACTTTAGGCCTACTAGATGAACTGGGAATTCCAGGATTAAAGCGGCACACGGAGAACAAGCGACCGGGTACCGCCATTTCACTAACGGCTGTCAGTCATTAACATTTTGGTCCTTTGAGATTTTCGTTCAGCACAACTTACCTCTCCTTCAAACGCTTTCCCTGACATAGTAGTCACTGTGCAACTGAGCTCAATAGGCTTTAACTAATAATGAGTCAGTAGTCATGTGCCTCACCAAGTAAAGTCATAACACAATGATATATTCACAAAGCATTAGCTAATTATTAATAAAAACAGGCTTTAGTTTCTAGACATCTACATTGGAGTTGCCTGTAGACCCAGTACGTATAAATTAGCCTAAGCTGGTGTTCAGTGTGTTTAAGGCTATAGCTACCAGGATCCATCAAACAACAGTCATATCCTTCCTGTTCTTAAACCCATGTCCCTGGCTATGACCACCAGTCGGTGTATTTGTGAAAAAGGGCCCCCCCATTTGTTTTCTCTTTAATATTATAGTTTTGCCAAACCTTTGTTTTGTAGTTCATAAGAATTCCCATGGCTTCCTCTGTTAAATCAGTTATTCCACCTTCCACCAGAATAGTTAGTTTGTGTGCAGGACTATAAGTGTTCCTTGCACATACAAGAGAAATAAAAAGATATACTGCAATCAAAAGTCGCCAGCTGTGTCAAAAACATTGCTTGTTTCCAGAAAGTGTTTCCTACCAGTCCGCGCAATAGCGTATGTGTTTCGCCAGTACATCTGAACCAAAGACTGTAGCTAACATGACAATATATATTTACAAGTCATTACCTAATAGTGACTTGCCACACCAAATAAAGTGATGACATGGTTCGAGCCCCAGAGTTGGCCTACCTGTAAGCATCATTGAGCAAGATGCCTAACCCCTATCTGCTCCATGTAATAGCACCATGTAACTGTAAGTCGTTTTGGATAAAAACATCTTCTAAATGACCTAATTGTAATTGTAATTGACTAGTCATTACTAATGACAATACATAAATTCAATTTAGCAGCTGTCAGTGTATATGTACATGTTAATACACATACTGTGTTGATTGGTGGAGACTATACTTGCAATAATATGACATTTTTGTTAAACCCTTGACTCCAGCTTCCTTACCTCAATATAAATCTCTACATAGTTCTACATAGGTTAAGTCTCTGCTGGTAGTAGCCTACAGTATATACTCTCAAGTTACCTAAATCTCTCAAATTCAAATAATTATGGGTTTAGTGACCACAAATGTAAACAAGGAATTCCCTAGGTTCAGTATACAAAAACACCAACCATGAAACTAACAGTATGTGTTGTGAAAGGTATATCTACACAGGAAACTGATGCGACAACCACTGGATTGCTTCTGTCGAAGCAAGTGGAAGTTCCAGCAGCTTTTATTCATTGCAGACCTGTTTTTTAGTGGTTCTTGGTCGACCAGGCTTGGGCTCTGGTGACAAGGCACAGTTTGCGTCTTTGCATTTTTTATTTATTTCCCCCAAACATATTTATTTTTAATTTTGGCAGCTTATGGGTTGGACCCCAGAAGCAGATTCAGATTCAGACTCCAAGACAAGAGATTGAAGTTGTTTTTTTTCCGTTCGGGCCCAGGGAGTGGGTGAGACAATGCAGTGTGGCAGCTATCCTGGTGGTAGCGGATGGGACCCGGTGGTGGAGGGTTTGAGGCAGGCAAAGGTAGATGATCAGCTGGAGGCAGGCTCAGTCAGGTAGCTGCTGGAGACTGCCAAGTTACAGCAGTAAGTCAAAATGAGAGTTTTTCACTGCAGTTTCAGCCTGGAGCGTTACCACGTGGAGTGTGGAAAACAATCTGGCGATGAATGAGTGAAGAGCCGGGTTTCTTATACTGAGCTTGATGAGTAATAGAAGTCAGGTGTGTCCGGTGATGAGTGTAGAGCCACGCCCCTGCTGATGAGCACGCACACACACACACTCAGGGGAGGGTACACAGGGAAAACCAATAGGAAACACGGGAATTCCTAAAACACAGCCCGGGCTGTGACACACACAGCTTAATCTACACGAAACATCTGTTTTGGTTTGGGAAACAGGATAAAATAAACCCTATTGCCAGGCCCTAGCCTCTCAGGATACCTCGTATCTACCCCATGCACATCATTTTTTCAACTTAGAGTTGTAAGCTTAAAATGTGTGAGTGCAGGTATTGCACTACTGACTCATGTTCGAGGGGCGGGACTTAGAGATAGGTGAATTGCAACATCTGTAGATGCATATAGTTGTGGTGGTGGCTGAGTTTGAATGAGAAAATAATTCACGAATTTTGAAAGATGTAGTCATTGAATGCGTTTTGGGCCAAAGCAATAAAAAAATGATCCACAACAGCAGACTATGCAGAAGAATATTGAATGCATGTAACCAATTGTAATTCCAAACACAAAAAATGTACCCTCTATTAGTTCAACATATGGTAAAAGACTGGGCAAGTCTGCAGCACTTTTCAAAAGCAGGTCCTGTATGTTAATAATGCTTTGACTGCAGCCTGCTGACATCTGTCTACTGAGTTGTGCTGTAGCAGAGATGGCATGAGAGAATTTAAGAATCTGGCTGTGGTGCTTATCAGACCGAAACTGGCTTCTAGTCTGTCAATGGACCGGGCTCAAGCTCCCCCAGGAATTTGTTTGCGTGTGCGAGAGAGAGAGAGAAAGAGAGAGAAAGAGAGAGAAAGAGAGAGAAAGAGAGAGAAAGAGAGAGTATGTGGAGAATTGTGATACAAAACAAATGTTACGTTTCAGATCTGTTTACTGCTGTTAGCACACAACAGTATAATGTTTTCTCTGTGCTAATTTACTGTACCAACTTTCACACACAAGGAAGAATTTAATGGCCATCATTTAAGATGCTGGAGTTATGTGTAAACATATTAACAATTGCAGAAGTTTATACCTCTTATGGCTTTTGCAATAAAAGTCTTTGTAAACCATTGCCATGTTTAAGTGCCTTGTTTATCTTGCCTTGTGTACGTTAGCAACAGCAGGATAGACTACAGAGTCACAGTCATTTACAAATCTGAAACATACTTTGTTGGGATTACTGGCTCTGTCTAGCCTTGCCTGCCCGGTTTTCTCTCTCTCTCTCTCTCTTGCTCATTCAGCCAGGCTGATTGCAGGATTGGAACCTGGTGTGGCGAGACCAGTCTTCAGCCACTCGCCAATCAGCACTCCAC
>JAOEHI010002084.1:0-40333 GCA_025447815.1 Percopsis transmontana
ACCAAGTGCATTGGTATTAACAGCCTCAAGGCCCGCGTCGCTCGCATCTCCGGTGCCCTCTTTGCCATCGCTGGGTTCCTCTACCTTGTGCCAATCTGCTGGACTGCCCATTCCATCATCAGGGATTTCTATGACCCAAACGTGGCAGCCCCTCACAAGCGTGAGCTTGGCCCTGCCCTTTACATCGGCTGGGGGGCCTCTGCTTTGCTACTCATTGGGGGATCGCTACTCTACGCTGGGTCAAGTCCTCCTGGCATTCCAGGCTCTCCAACCTTCAGCAGTGAAGACAGCAGCCCTCGTAGAGCCCCTGCCACACAGGTTAAAGGCTACGTCTAATTATGTGAACACACCCAATCACACAAATTTAGCCCAACCAATGACAAACCAAGTTCTTCCCTCTTGATGTTTCTTCTTTTAATTGTTTCATATTTAATGATACTGGTTTGCGAAATAACCCTTTTCTCTGTCTGACAGTGTAAAATACAATAAAGGTTTTCAGCCTTTCAGATCCTCCATGAAAAATTGTGTGTATTCATGTTTTCATCTAACCATATAAACTAGAAACCTACTTTTTACAGATGTATTGAATAGAAAGGCAAAAAGGGGAGAGGTAGTGTGTAATGTTGTTCATTTAAAGGACCAATAATTGTAGCGGTTCTAATGAGAAAAAGAACAATAGAAGAATGGTGTGTGTGTGTGTGTGTGTGTGTGTGTGTGTGTGTATACATTTGTGTGTGGTGGTGCCACAGTGGTGCATTTGTGTATCTACAGTATCATCCAACAAGTAGTCAAACTCAAACTCCCAATCTCTGCTTTTCTATGCTGAGGCCTGAGAAAAATCAAAGCAAGGTATCGAAACTAAGACTGAATAGAGGAAAGGAATGTTCCATACCTTTATCCAGGTCTTTAAATTGCTTACCTTTTCCCCCCTAGTATGCGTATGTTTGTGTGCAGAATGTGTGGCACCCATTTGTATTATACGGGATTAAATTAGAATGTATACACCCTTGATTTAATTTGAATGCTAACAATAATGTTAACATACAGGAGTGTTGAGTTTCAGGGACATTTGCTGACATACTGTGTTTTGTGAATTTCATAAATTCTAAAATTGTACATATCCCACTAAAACACACTGACTTGTTCCATCTGTTAAAGAGTAAATAATGGAAAACGCATACTTGGCCCCATCTTTTTTCTCTCCATGTACCACTACAGCTGAGGACAAGGCCACACAATACCACAATAACAACACAACGGTAACAATAGACGCCAGTGTTCAAAGTGCCAGATAGATACTCATGTAGGCTATGACCTAAGTAGGCCTATAGTGTATACTAATATTAGTAGCCTACTGCTGTGGAAAGAGTGTTGGAGTTTGTTTAATGACTATCTACAATACACCGGGAAATCTCAAGACATTACTTTTGCCTATAAAATGGACTTTATCTCTCTTTTTGTTTACATATTTTATTACCTTTCTTAATATTAATTCACTTTTCAACTATCTGAATGACATGTTACAAATCAGACATAGACAAGGGAGGTCGTAATTGCTTTCAACCTCCCTAGACAGACACACACACACACACACACGCAGGCAGACATAAACACATTATGTATCCATACATTATGCAGACAAGTTTAACATTACGGCAGCAATAGGGCTACACCGAGAGGTGTCTAGCCTGCCTGAAATTACAAGAAGAAGTTTAACACTATATCATTGAAAACCCCAGTTGCATGTACATTTGTTATACGCTAGAGGGAGGGCGATACCTTTAGGTTCGTTATTACCACCGTGGAATGCTACACAAGAACAAGGAAGCCGGAAGACATTATTGCAGGCTAACCGAAGCTAGCAGATTAGCCTGAGCGTTGATAGCAGCCTTGGTTGGGCAAATATTACTCCTCGTCTGCCAGTCAGAGAATTATAATTCAGTATGGGGAAAGGTGGGGGTACATTTGACAGGCTTTTGGGTAAGATATACAAGTTTTTTCTGTGTTGATAATTTCGTGATAGTCTATTAAAGTGCGATGTTATTTCTACGTTTTGTTTTGACAAGACTCGGGCTGTGGCTCCCAGGCCAGCTAATTTTAGCCTGCTAACTGGAGCTACCGATTCTCTACCATTGTTTGGAGGCCTTTGTTACCTGTCAATTTTTAAAAACAGAATGTAATACTGTTTGTTCATGATCGTAATTTACGATACCATGCCACTATATTTATGTTATCGCTGTGTTTTTAGGTTTAATCAATATTAACACGTCCTATGCCTTTGCTTTGGGTTACGTCAGTTAGCATTGCAAACGTCTTACCACAAAAGTCACCACAATGAGCTGATGACAACCGCAAGTGTAGCAAGAGATTGTTCGGTTTCAGTGCTGTCGTTTGATTCTACCTGGGATTTCGTCGGTTGTGTGTTTGTGTGCGTGCATGTATTTGTGTACGTCTATATACTGTGTGTGTGTGTGTGTGTGTGTGTGTGTGTGTGTGTGTGTTTTTAAATATACACATAAATTAGTAAAAAAGAACTATTTACAGTTTCTATTTGCTCTAGTAATCACCTCTCATTATATGCTATACAACCTTTACTACATAATGGATATTGGAGAGATGTTTTGTGATTCTGGTGTTTATCACTTAAGATAAAGCAACTAGTCAGCTGTTACTGGAAACAGACTGGGAATCTATCCTGCAGATCTGTGATCTCATTCGGCAAGGAGACACACAGTGAGTATCCTTCAACACTTTACTGAACGCAGCCCTAACTGGTATCTAAAATAATCTAAACAGTACTTTATTAAATTTACTCCTATAGGGCAAAATATGCAATTGGTGCCATTAAGAAGAAGTTAAATGACAAGAATCCACATGTTGCCCTCTATGCATTTGAGGTAGGATATATGGCTATGGGAAATGATGTGTGTGTGTGTGTGGTGGGGGGGGGGGTTGCTATTATATGAAGCAGTATGGATCTTTATACGCTTAATGGGTATTAATGTGTTCTAACCCTCCAGGTCTTGGAGTCAGTGGTAAAGAACTGTGGCCAGACAGTCCACGATGAAGTGGCCAGCAAGCAGACCATGGAGGAACTGAAGGATCTGTTCAAGGTGACTCTGGTTCACGTTTCTCTAGTGTCCTACTATAATTCTTCAGTATTTCCACTATAATAAACTATAATAGAATATGGATTTAGGCTAATCTTCATGGTAGAAAACCTATTTATACATTGGCGGTTGGCATGTCTTATTCAGCAAGAATACAAAGAGTGCTGAATACAATACATTAAGCCACTTAAGCATATTAATCCTAAAGAAAAAATCAGTATTTGCAATTCTGCACACACAATTCGCATTATCTTAAACAACATTGTGTTTGTGTTTTCTATAATGTGCATCTGTGATTTTTTTTCGTAGATTGACTATAAACATTAGCACCTTTCACCCCCTCTTTTGGCAGGATAATCACTACTTTTGTTAGACAACCAGCTAAACTTATGACTTTGGATATTTGATTGGGTACTCGGTTGATCATGTGACTCCTGACTCCACTCTGGTTTTGACTTCCTGTTGATGTCATTGCCTTGTCATGTGCTGTTTTTAACCTGGTAGTCCAAAGCAAGGGAATTTCCACCTGAGCTTTTGGTATTGAGGTAGAATTAAGAGAACTACGATTCTAACATCTGGCGCATACGTTTACCTTAGGTTATAAATTATGACTTAAAATTATGACTTAAAATTATGACTTTGGATTTGTTGTGGTGCTTCGCCCATTTAAGTGAAAATGGACGTAGTGCACTCATTGTACGGTGTTCCTTTGCTCCCAGAAGCAGACAGAGGCCAATGTCAAAAATAAGATCCTGTACCTTATTCAAGCCTGGGCGCACGCTTTCCGCAATGAACCCAAATACAAAGTTGTCCAAGACACCTACCAGATCCTGAAGATGGAGGGTAAAGGGTTTATGGTTATTTATTCCCTTACAAATAATCTGTTATTGACTGTAAAGCTAGTGTGCACTGAAGATAATGGCATCTTTGAAGAGATAGTGGCCTAGTTACACTGTTAATTTTAGAATTGGCTATTCAGAACAATAGTTAACATTCCCACACAGTGACAAATGGCACATATCTGTCCTACCAATTTCACGTTGTGAAATTACACTATATTTGTAAAATGTGCAGAATACCGCTACATTATATCAAATCCTACATGTGACACCACATTAATTTCAAAAATTTCTTCATAAATGTTGCTTATTAGTGTATATTTAAGTGTTGTTGTTTATTTTTTGTTCAGGTCATGTTTTTCCTGAGTTTAAGGAGAGCGATGCCATGTTTGCGGCTGAAAGAGTAAGATATTTCCTCATTACTGCAGTCAAGTAAATTTAAGTATTATAGTCTTTAAAACTTAAAAGACAATAATATCATGTCGTAGGTAATCGTATCCAAATTAATCGTAATTTTTTTCCAGGCCCCAGACTGGGTCGATGCAGAGGAGTGCCACCGGTGCAGAGTTCAGTTTGGTGTCATGACAAGAAAGGTAGGCTGTCCCTTTTTGAAACAAGGCCACCAGCATATTGGTTGTTTTCCTTTTTATTGATTAACCTGTCTGTGTGGTTAAGTTGCCATTGGCTCCCACATGCCTTTTGTACTTTGTCTTTGCAGCACCATTGCAGAGCCTGCGGTCAGATTTTCTGTGGAAAGTGCTCCTCTAAATACTCCACCATTCCAAAGTTTGGAATTGAGAAGGAGGTGCGCGTGTGTGAGCCCTGCTTTGAGCTCTTAAACAAGTGAGTGAACCCAGAATGAATGAAACAGACTGAGCTAACTTGAATTACGGCTGGAAGTTTTAAAGTATTGTGGGTTTCTTTCCCCCTGTCTCTTGCCATGCACTTTCTAGAAATGCAGTCTTACCCATCACTCCTATTTTGTATACTGTACACAATACTGTACTGTATAGCCTGCTATAAATATGACTAGCTTTGTTTAGGCAAATTACTTCCTCTGCTTGGTCTGTTGGCATTGCCAAATATGTTTGGCAACTAGTCTGTGAATACAAAAAGACAACCTTGTAACAACTTGAGCTTATATGTATGGGAATTAAAAATTCCTTCTTTCTACTCTTATATCAGCTCTTAGAATATTAAGCAGTTTGCCGTTAGCAATTATAGACTGTTTGAAGAGTGAATGATAACTTTCGATTATTGCAATTATTGGCTGTTTGAGGAGCGAATGATAACTTTCGAGTAATGTTCTACAAATGCATAGATAAAATAGCCTTGTTACATTATACTGCACTTATTCTGGAAGAATTTTATGTGCTTGCAAAAACTGGTGGTTAACCAGTTCAACTGTTGACAAATGTACTAATTGTATGTCGCTTTGGATAAAAGTGTCTGCTAAATGCTGTAAATGTAAAATTAACATAAAAAGGAAGAAATTATTTAATATTAATAAAACCTAATACACATAAATCACAGCATATACTGTGCACTTTATCCTGACAAGCAATTAGTCGACCGCTCTTACTCTGTTGTGTACTTGATTGTTTCAAATGTCTTCTGACCCCCAGCTGATTCACCAGGTTGTTTGTCCTCCCTGTTCCCCCTATTCCTCACCAGCCACCCCTCCCTCTCTCCCCCACCTAGGAAAGCTGAGGGGAAGGCCCCATCTGCTGGCCCGGCCGAACTGCCTCCCGAATACCTGACCAGCCCACTGTCCCAACAGTCTCAGGTAGTGGTCCAAGAAACAGTAAGTGGAGGCGTGGCCACCAAGGTAGTGGTCTTGGGCAGTGTTTCTCAAATGGGGGTACTAGTACCCCTAGGGGTACGTTGGGGTACTACAGAGGGTACTTGACAATTTTATATGAATAATAGTAGGCATCTATTCCTTTTTAAATAGACAATGAAGACGTTGAAATTCCAATCTGTTTTCTCCTGGAGCTATTAAAAGGGCAAATTGTTTAACACTTATAATATCGTGTAATTTCTTCAGTTTTGAAGCAACCATTTTCATTCAGTACTCCGTTTATATGATCAAATACTAGATTTATGTTTTTCTCCTCTGCTAATATTTTAAAAAAAATGTTGCAGTCCGGTAAAGGGGTACTTGGCCTTTGAACGGAATGGAAAGGGGGTACAGAAGCCAAAGAAGTTTGAGAACCACTGGTCTAGGGAACACTTAAGTAGAGCTACTGTATGTCACAGTAAAAATACATATTTATAATTTAATAACATTTTATTTTACGTAGATGTCCATTATTTAACAGCAGATGTGAGTTGTGGAAGTGTTTGTTTATGTGCTTGTGAATGATACATTACTCACAAACCTTAAACTGCTGCTTGACAGCCATAGAACTGTAAGGCAGCACTGTGGATTTATGTGGGGCCCTGTCACAGGAAAGCTAAATAACCGAATAACTTGCAGCATGTGATGTGTGAGCTTCTCTGTAGAGCATAAAGCATGCCAAATGAAATTGACAACTTTCAGATCAAAGTTGCATGAAAGGTTAAGAAATGCTTTGTTGTATCATAAAACATGACACATGGATAGAGACCCCATTTCTCTGACTATATAAGAAGTGCTTGCAAAATGTGAAACTCTGAGACTCCATGCCCTGAAGGCGATGGTGACTTACACTAGGCTCTACTCTTCCCCCAACAACACTCCTTGGCTTACACTTCTATACCTACCCCTACTCTATCCCACCACGAAAAATATAAACCGTTAATCTGGGACAGGAGGTTGAGGTTCTAAGGGCACTATAAAGCAATTGAGGAGTTTACTTTAATTTGATATGCTTACTTTGTTTGTCCTGTCGCTGCTGAGCTCTGTATTGGCGGCTCCTCCCTCTACCTCCCCACCCCACCTACAGTACCCGCCCACCATCCCTGGGGTTTGTTCTCTCCTCTGGTCTCTGGGCCCTTTACCTCTCTTCCCCCCTCTCCTCCCATCTGGGGCTCACCCCTCTCCCTTGTCTCACCAGATGCCCCCCAAGAGGGATGAGGCAGCCCTGCAGGAGGAGGAGGAGCTTCAGCTGGCCATTGCCTTATCCCAGAGCGAAGCGGAGGAGAAGGAGAGGATGGTGCGACGCGTGGTCCGTTAAATCTCTTCTTCTGAGGCCAATGTGTTTACATGCGTTTTTAACACTGATGTCTGTGTGTGTTCACAGAGGCAGAAGAACTCGTACTCAGCGTATCCCAAAGCTGATCCCACCCCAGTGACCTCCTCAGCTCCGCCAGTCAGCACCCTGTACTCCTCCCCAGTGGTGAGGCTTCTCTCTGGGTGTAGAATGTGTTTTAGAAAGCCACTATATATTGGTCCAATATATTGTGTAGTACTAATGTATATTTATGATTTATGAGCAATAGAAGTGGGGAAAAAAACAATGCACTCTGAACAGATCTTGTTTCAAGATGTTATATCAATTTATAATCTTTCTTGTTCAGACCTTGGCCCTAAAATGAAGGCTTTTGGCCGTAAAGAATACCTGACAATACTTGATTCTACTACTAATATCTACTGAATTCTGTTTTCAGAACTCCTCTGCTCCATCAGCTGAAGATGTGGATCCAGAGGTACATCACTTCTTTCCATGCTAGTTTACAGATCGTAATATAATTGAAATAACAACATTAATAACAATCTGAATGTGTTATTTCTGTCCCTAGCTTGCCCGCTACCTAAACAGAACATACTGGGAGAAGAAACAGGAAGAGGCTCGCAAGAGTCCCACCCCCTCTGCACCGGCTCCTGTTCCATTGGCTGAGGCCCTGCCACCAATCACTCAGCCTGTGGAAAGCCACGCCCCCGTCCTGCCGGTCAGCATAGTGGAGGTGTGTTGAACACAGGCATCACTGTGTAGAATCTAAACACTGACATTGTCTGTAATACCCCATGTTCCTTACAATGTTTAGCTAGCTAATACTTGCCAATATGGCTGATACTGATTTCCCAAATCAGTTCTGTAGACCCCTAGATATTCCACCTGGACTCCTGTACTTTTCCCAATTCTGGGACTGATGTCCCAGAATGCATTCTGCATGCAACGCATTCTGATGTCCCAGAATGCTTTGCATGTGTGTATCTTAGAGAGGCTTCATAGTGATTAGATGGTCGAAGTAGATTCCCGGGGGCTTTAACAAGGCTCACAAAACCCATTGGGGAAAGAGTCTCTTCCACGCCAACGTGTGCTCGTGATAACCATACTGACCGTGCGCGCTCCTCTCCTGCAGCAGCAGTACCAGAACGGGGAGTCGGAGGAGAGCCGGGAGCAGTTCCTGAAGGCCCTGCAGAACGCCGTCACCACCTTCCTCAACCGCATGAAGAGCAACCACGTGCGCGGGCGCAGCATCACCAACGACAGCTCCGTGCTCTCCCTCTTCCAGTCCATCAACAACATGCACCCTCGGCTGCTGGACATCCTCAACCAGCTGGACGAGAGCAGATGTATGTGTGTGTGTGGCCCCTGTTCTCCCCTGCCCTAGAGAACAGGTGGCTGTGAATGTTCTGCTGATATAGCCACTTGTTTAGGTGTGTGTGCGCCGCGCGCTCTCTGACCCGCCTCTCCCTGTGCGTTGCGGCCAGTGTACTACGAGGGGCTGCAGGACAAGCTAGCGCAGGTGCGCGACGCACGGGCAGCCCTCAACGCCCTGCGCGACGAGCACAGAGAGAAGCTGCGGCGCGCGGCGGAGGACGCGGAGCGGCAGAGGCAGATCCAGCTGGCGCAGAAGCTCGAGATCATGAGGCAGAAGAAGCAGGTAGCGACCCCACACCCTCGCCAATGAGAAGCGCTGGGGCTGAACCATTTCACACCAGAGGGGCTGACGGCCTTGTTATTCCCCCCCCTGCTTCAGGAGTACCTGGAGATGCAGAGGCAGCTGGCCATCCAGCGTCTCCAGGAGCAGGAGAAAGAGAGGCAGATGCGCCTGGAGCAGCAGAAACACACCATCCAGATGAGGGCCCAGATGCCAGCCTTCTCTCTGCCCTACGCCCAGGTGTGTTGAGAGGGCTGGTTTCCCTTCAACCACAGTGGAACAACTTGTTTTACTGTCGGAGATAAATCACTCGAGTCTCAGAGGCAGATGGTTCACATAGCTTCTGTCTGAGGCTACATGACCCAGAGTCTGAAGAGGCATTCAATCTTAACCTGGAATAATCAAGTATTTCAAGATTCTGCTTTTAGATTAGGGTGTCTCAATCATGTTTCCTAAATAATGACTACATGTCCTGTGGAGCAGATGCAGTCCTTGCCACCCAACGTCGCAGGAGGGGTGGTGTACCAGGCTGGCGCACCACCCAGCTACCCCGGAACCTTCAGCCCTGCCGGCTCGGTGGAAGGCTCGCCCATGCACAACGTCTACATGACCCAGCCTGGGCAGACTGCGCCTGGGCAGTACCAGGCCATGCCCCCTACAGGTGAGAAGGTGTACTGTAGGTGTGCTGTGCTGTAAAGTGGAAATGAAGAGAATGCCTAAGTGATGTTTTTGTGTGGACACGTGACCTCCCACAGACCCCAACATGGTGAATGCGTACATGTACCAGACGGCAGGCACCAATGGACAGCCCGCTCCTCCTGGTCAGGCCCCTCCCACCACCAGCCCTGCCTACTCTAGCTACCAGCCCACGCCCACACAGGGCTACCAGGTAGAACCTGTCTTCTATCCCACCTCATTCACTGTGTGTCTTAGTCAGAAATAGTAAAGGAACGGCTGGATGCTAATGTGTCTGGTCTTACTGTGTACAGAATCCGGTCTCCCAGGCCCAGAGTATGCCCTCCATGAACCAGGCAGCCCCCACTAACGGTATGGGCTACATAGGATACCAAACGTACAACATGCAGAACATGATGACGGCACTGCCAGGACAGGACCCCAACATGCCCCCGCAGCAGCCCTACATGCCAGGCCAGCAGCCCATGTACCAGCAGGTCAGTCGTATTGCCGCTAATCACTTGGCATCAAAAATGATTTGGATTTTGGAACAAAACCCCACCCTTCAGAATAATACGAATGCATGTTGAAAATGTACATGTGCCAAATATATATATGTACCAGCTTTAGAAAGGAAAAACGTGAAGTACTCCATAAACGGTTGTTTTAAATGAAAATCACATTTATTTTCGCATATTTCCAGCCCTTAATATCATGGATGCAGACCCTTCACTAATAGCTGGTAATAATCTATCCTTTTGTATGTGTTATGGCTCCACCTGGTGGCCCACCGCAGCAGGTGCAGCAGCAGCCTCCCCAGGCCATTCCCGGCAGCGCAGAGGCACAGCTCATCTCCTTCGACTAATGGCTGATGCTGTAGCCTTGGCCCACAGGGTCCACCACACTACACCTTCCTGTTCTATAGCTACCCTTCGGTCTCTCTAACAACCCCCACCCACCCCCATCCCTCCTGGACTTCCGGAACTACCTTCTGGAAACACACCTTCCACTTTACTGTGTTTGACGATGCTGAAAATCTTGTGAAGATGTTGCAGAACTGTTGCCCTCCTTCGTGGAGAGCATGGGGGGTACCATTGCTCAGTCAGTTACGTCGTTTCCACTTGGGCCTCTAATATGTACGTAGTATTTAATTGCTAAAGCTCAATAATAGCCAGTCCTCTCATATAGCTAAATTGAGTAAGGGGGAGGGGGAGGGGGAGGGGATGACGTAACCATTCTCTCATATTTTTCTAAAGCAAAAACTGCATGTTTGTATGTGCTGTTTGTAAGTGACTGTTGGTGTGTGGGCACATATAGGCGTGTGAGGTGAGAATGCACAGTCAGAATGCAACGCACATCCTAAGCAGCCCCCTGTGCCTCCGCCCTTCACAACACATGCATTGGGTAGAAGAGTGGTCCTCAAATGTTTTGAGCCATGACCCCCCCAAACTTCCTTTATTTTCATATCATACGGCCTGAAATGTAAATATATAAACAACCATAACACCATTAAAAAATGTATACACTTTTTAATGAACTAGATTCTCTTTTTTTTTTTTTCAAATCTTGCAACCCCTTGGGGGTCGGGGGGATCCTGACCCACAATTTGAGAACCACTGAAGTAGAATAATCCCATTACGGCATTCATTGGGTGCCTAAAATTAGATTATGATCTGATCAAATGTGTGTCACGACCTCCTCACAGATTCTACAGAATTAGATGATGGGTTAGGGAATTTAATTCAATGAGGGACTATGATTATATATAAACTGTTCTTTTGTGTAAAATAATGAGACCTAACACATTAGTTAATTGCAAATATAGTTCCTTTAGCTGCATTTGTTTTGTTTTAACGCTAAAGTGACTTGTAGGAGGTCACACTCTCATTGGTTGTTACTGAGCTGCGGACTGTGTTATAGCTAAGATTATCTAAAGGCAAAGTCGATTTTTTTCAAATTGCATTGGGGTCTCTAGAAACAAACGTGCAGTACCCGTTAGGACCATAATGTTGCGCATGTATTTAACATACACTCAATGACTTCTGTAACCTTTTAAATTGCCATCTGTGAACTTCTTAATTGCATCATAATGATTTGTCTGACTTCAAAGTAATTTTAAGATTATATTTAATAAATATCTTATTGTCCACTTGCTTCATTTTTGTTGTAAAACCTCTTGCAGGAGATTTTAATAAAGACACATACAGTATACATGAACATTTTTACTTGTGAATTCAATTGGTTTGCATTGTCTCACATTTAAGTATGGAAAATAAAGGATGTAGGATGTAGTACAGATTCCCTTTGAATCTGTACTACATCCAATAAGTCAGTGCTAAAATTACACCACGCAAGTTGCCTTTGTATCCAGCACTGTCAAAATAACTTGATGTGTGTTCTAGGCATTGACTTTGCTTCCTTAAAGTCTTCTAAATATCAGGCATTTGTTGAATTCTTCCAGCTCAATCTGGAAGTGGAAACATTGAAAATTAGCTGAGTTAAACTTCTGTGTTTTGTGTATACAGCACTGCCAAGCACCTGAAGAGTGGAGAATGACTCACCATTCGTTCCATACGCATCCCGTTTCCATAGGCTAGCTGCCTGAGCACATCTATGTCTGGGAGGCCCCATTCTGGGTTCCTGAGCAATGTAAAACTACTATAATGAGCATTCTTTCTACAGCCTGACAGTAGAACCACCAAAATTAACCTGTAGAGTTTGGAGACATGTATATTGACTGAGACTGCCATACGTACATCCTTTTAAGCTCTGTGTCCAGGTCTTCGTTACAACTAGGTGTAATAATGCCATTAATTGCATATGTCTGAGAAGTTAATAGAAGAAGGGTTTATATCAGTTACTGTTGCTGACATTTTGTGATATTGTACGTTCCTCGTGTTTCAAAGTGACTGCAATACATATGTGCATCAGTACGCTTTATACGGTACATACCCCGTATGTGATCAAAAGGCCATTTTGTCTAAGGATCTGACCAGCTCCTCTGAAAACACCCTTCAGATGTAATTGAAAAATCATACAGGCATACATGAGACATACAGTATATCTAAGATATACTAAACTACATGAATTTATTGTTTAATGCCTCCAAGTTAAAATAGTCCATGCAGTATTACGGAATTAGGTATATAATGGTGGGGGTTAGCACAGATATAGATAAAGGCTATACTGTAACCATTGGTGTATTCAAGGTGACTGGAAACACACCTCTGCTGTCATGAAGGAGCTGTATTGCAGCAGGTTGATCGCCATGACAACGTCACAGGAATCGCGAGGAGGACCTGCCCATTTCTCCCAGGGCTCGCTAGCATCCAAGTGAAGGGGTTGCAGCACATTTTGTGCTTTGCTTGCTGCAATGTATGCCTTGATACTGGAAGAAACATGCCAAATTACTAGTTACACTGACCTCCTGAATCAGGAAATGCATATGCGGTAAACCACAGATTACCTTAGTTTACTTGTTATAACTGTACAAATATTTATTTACATATTTGTCTATAAATTAAATGTATAACTGTTAAATATTAGGCAGTCAGTCTTTGGGGTCAATAACACACTGTTAAATGTGTCAGAATATATTTAATACAACATATAATAGCATCTGGTCGCTTGTTTTTTCTAAGACTAGAGAAACAGCCACAGTACCACCTGCCTGTCAAGACACTCCTGCTTGATGTCTGATGGTTGCCAGGTGACAAAGGGAATCTTCAGGGCAAAGTGTATCGCATGCTGTCCGGTACCAGAGCCCAGCTCCAAGGCAAACAGCTTCCTGTTGGAGTGCTCCTCCAACACTTCCTCTAGGACCGAACACAGACCACTCCAGTTTCTCTCTGCGAGAGGAGACACCAGCATGGTCTGGAAGTACAAAAATTTATCAAGAAACATAAAAAAAACATCATAGCAGCGTTCCACTTCCTATCCTACCTACCTTCTCTTATGCTGGTTGACAGATATCAGGTGAAATGGCATAGTGGTGGTGGCCAGGTGGTGACAGGTCACCATAATACAACAGATGGGTCCAAAGAGATTACCTGGGTAAGAGGATTTCCTTAAAAACATTCTAAAAGGCTTACACTTACTCTCTCACACAAACATATACACAAACATGCAGAATGTGGGTGGGAAATGAGAATGTTCCAAGTCCACACATAATGTAAATCGTTGTTTTAGTGCATATATAACTCTGACAATTTAGGCTCCATTTGACATACTTGGCTGTTGCTGGAACCTGAAAAAACTTTGTAACCTTCATCTTCAGCTTTGTTAATAAAGTTGTATCAACCAAAGCACGTTGACGTGATGCATTGTGGGTAGGTCAGGCGTCTCTTGGAGGACGCCATGTGCTTTTGAGGGAGAGGGACTGCCGGACTGAATGACAGTGGTCGTGTGCTTGCAGGGGGGATATTAGTACAGTTTAATCGCCAGGGTTTTTCGGGGTATCATCTAGGATGTATTGCACCAGACATTGCATTTGGACCGCTATGCGGGTCGTAGCAATCACACATCGGTATGTACTGTTGGCTTAGTGACATAACGCCGAGGAAGTGGCAGTGTACTCTGCCTCCTTAGGTGTAGTCTATGCTAGGCTATCTGCATGCTCTGCATGCTCAAGGACAGATTGGCAGTTTTTTTTCTTCACCAACTGCTGATTTTATTCAATTTTACCTAGATCCTAGGAGACAAGTTCTCTTTCTTTGTTCCATCTGTGTTTTATCTGCACTGATAATGTGATATCTTGTTTGCGAGCTCTCTGTTAACCGGGTGAGCTAACGTTAGCTAGTTAGCAGTGTGTGATGTCTATTGTAGACCTAACGGTGTGCACTGCACACCAGGTATTATTATGTTTCAAGTGAGACTGTAAACCCCATGTGAAGTCAAAATCGTGGTGCGAAGTGGTGGTGCGACAGAGCTCCATCCACCCTCTTTGTGATGCGAGTGGAAAACTCAAGGTCATGTTTATATAACAGTTAGTTCTTCTATTGAGCAAAGTTATCTCTAGCGCAACACCGCAGAGCCGAGCACTTTTAATAATAACCGAGTTGATCATCTCACCCTAGTAAAATGGTGCTCCAAAGCATCTTCATATTGTTATGCATTAAGAGCTTGCAGATGTACATAAGTTACATGCTATTACAGATACCAGCTCCGCAACGGTCATTCATTGTATAAATTGCTTTTTATTGCTTTATCTTTTTAATTGTCATTTTCATTTTGCAGGCAAGAGCTTCTGCGGCAGACACCAAAACTGTGTGCATTAAGACTCCTTAGGACGAGTCCGGCTAGCCGTTCTGATGCACTCGCCAGCCCTTCTCTAGAAGGAGGACTTAAACAGTATTCTCCAAAAATCCAGCAGCTGGTCAATGACATAGCCAGCCTCACTTTACTAGAGGTGTCAGACCTCAACGAGCTTCTTAAGGTTTGATATGTCAATGTCTTAGCTCAGTTAGCATCCTCGCTGGCATAGTAATTCATTACTACACTTTGACAGTTCACTGACCTGCCTTTGTCTTGGTAACAGAAAACACTTAATATTCAAGATGTTGGGATGATGCCGATGGGGGCCATGGCTGGAGTTGCACCTGCAGCTCAGGTGAGATGGGCTTGGGACTCTGAAGTGCTTCAGCACCTCATTCATAGATGTCTACATTTCTTTCTTGAAAGTTTTATTAGTAAATACCTAGGGACTGTTGGGAAGTGTTAAAAGCTTGCTTAGCATTGAGCTATAGTGTATTGTTTATGTATTTGATTGTGTTATGTGTGACTTAAACATTGACCTAGATTTGGTTGGTCAATCACTTCTTGATCTATCTATCTATCTATCTATCTATCTATCTATCTAAATAAATAAAAAATTGGGACGTTAGAACTTTCTGGGCAGAGGAGTGGCAATGAGTTTGTTGGTTTAGTTCCTCTGGATCCAAGTAAACCTAGTTAAACATGCAACTCTTGTCCTATGTGTACACAGGGAGCAGAGGAAGAGGAGGCACCTGTCAAGAAGGAGAAGACGCATTTCACAGTAAAACTGACCGAGCTGAAGGCAGCTGAGAAAGTCAAACTTATAAAAGAAGTAAAGAATTGCATCCAGGGCTTGAATCTGGTGCAGGTATGTTTTATAGAGGTGCTTTCTAAGTGAAAATTTTTTTTTTAATCTTGCATTTATCAGTTCTTTTAAACCAAGGGTGAAATGTGTTCTTAAAGTGAAAACACTTCTGCCCTTCAGTTTTCTTACTTTCCCACAGAATATATCAAATGTTCTTCAAAGCACCAATACCCTATTGCCTCAGGCTGTGTCACCTACAGTTACTGTCATGCCTTCTTTCTGTGTCCTAACCCAGGCTAAGAAGCTAGTAGAGAGCCTTCCCCAGGAGATCCGGGCTAACATCTCCAAAGAGGAGGCAGAGAAACTTAAAGCTGCTCTGGAAGCAGCGGGCGGCACGGTTGTACTCGAGTAGACCTTGTGTGCCTGTCTGCCTGTCCTACCACCGTTAGGCTGCTCATGCACTTATTTCTTGCTCAGATTTGTTTTTTTTTATTTTATTCACACAACAAAGAAGCAAAGGAGCCCTGGAGAAAACAAGAAACAAAGAAAGGCCTTCTGACGTTGTTGCCTTCTGTCAGGAGGGGTGATACAACGCAAAGACTGAACTTTTCAGACTGCTAGCCTGAACACAGCAGCCACCCCGGTGTCTGCTCGTCCATTTGTCCTCTCATCTGTTTGTCTGATACTGTGTGTAGCCAGAGAGCAACTGAAATACCGGCCCTGGGTGTCCAGTCATTCTGTGTGTGCTATATCGCGTTCCACAGGGCTTCTTCCCAACGTCTGGATATAGCGACATGATGTTGCCTGTGGTGAAATAAACACGTATAGTACCAGAGTTGACAGGGCTGTTTCTTTATATTGCTGAAGAAATTGTTAATGTGATTAAAGTAATATCTGTTTTGATGTGTATTCTTGCATTGTTAAAGTGCTATCTATACAAGCTATGGAACTGAATTTAGGATAGAATGAAATTGATCCCAAATGCTTGGGCATCACTGGTCAAGCCAAATCAAATCAGTTGTACTGTATTTCATTGGGGAAATACTTAATTTTTTTTTCACTCGAAGAATAATGCTTTACTTCTGCTCACCACCTGAGGTCATTAGATATTTCAGGATGCAAGTGTGTGTGTATGTATATAGATAGATAGATAGATAGATAGATAGATAGATAGATGTAAACAAGATTAAAATATACTAGGCATCATTGTAGCTTTGAAAAACGGCATCTGAATATGCCATGCCAAAACCGTTTCCATCAAAAATGTCATTTAAATTAATATCAATCCAGACATTTTGGCTCAGTAACACAAAATGCTTTATTTTGCTTGAGCGAAGATTAATTAGAGAACTGGGTGTTGAGTGTGTCGTGACCTTTGTAAGATGAATTGTTCCACCCTATTGTCACATCGAGAAGGCCAACCAAGGATGACAGGAAGGGTCCCATATTAAGTTGTTGGTTGTGCTGAGGAAGACCAATTCAATCCTAAATTCAAACAAAATATTTTACCATAAATATATCTTATGCTTGTTTTTATCTTCTAATTAAGGAGTATTGGTGACTGTTATACTTTACGCAATATAAATAAGATGTGCACAGCTGTTGGTTCAGTTCACTAGGTATTGGGTAAGTATAAATAAGTCAAATAGTAACTCCTATTTGCTCCTACCTGTATACTTCTCGGTTTTGCTTTCAGGAGGCTGTGCCATGATTCTCTACCACTGAACTCAGAGGGGAATATGAGGTAAATTAGTGCCTGTATTTGTATGTTGCCGTAAACCTTATCTCCTGCTGATGCTGAGGAGCTAGGTTAGGCTTTCTTAATTGCCTCTTTCTGTTTGCTCTGACATAAATGTTTTATTCATGGACTCTTGGGAAAAGGGTACCAAGTTTTACATGTCTTAAAGCTTTTGTCTTTTCATTTTAGGGTGTGTTTCACTGCCTGACAGAAAGGGCAAAACTGGGCCTGAAGGTGTTCTACAAGGTTTTAGATCTTAATTATTGATGAGATCATATTTAATAAATTACTTAAATACAAACATGCTGCTACTTTTTTGTTGGACTGTGTTAGTTGTTAGTGCTGCAATCGATATGTTGAGATTTAATGTGGTATTGTGGTATTGTTTTGGTTTGAAACTCACCTTGGTGTTGAGTGGTTCGCATTCATCTCTACTCTTTCCCCAAGAGCCACAGGCGCTGTTGTGCACAGTTCTTCAAAACATAAATAGTGCGCATGGGAGAAAATGTTGGCTTTTTGGGGATGCTAAAAAGCAGTTTGGGAGTGCTTACCTTTAACTCTCAGTAACAAAATGAAAAGTGACTCAGGTTATTACAGCTGTATGGGATATGTTACAGTGCTGTTTCAGTATACTGTGAATATAATATATTGGAACATATAAAAGAAAGGGCATTTGTCACTAGAATTGATGGACCCTGTGATGGGTGGTAGAGCTAACCGAGCACTTCATCTAAATTTGACTTATTTGGCTCTTGGCTCAAACAGTATAGAAACAGCCTCAAAATGAATGGCTATGCTGTTATCTGATGTATTGTCCTCTAGGAGGCAGCATTACACTAGAAAATGACGTGCCTGTATATTTAATTGGCATTGAATATTTACATAGTGTAGAGGAAAAACATGCTTTCCCCAATATAAACATCAATAGCGATATTCATATCATTATTCACTGTAATGTTTCATTAATAGAATTTAGAATACAAAAACAAGGTTATTTTAATGAATAAAACAACACCATTCTAAGTTTTTAGGAAAACTAAGTTTTTAACTTAGTAGGATTCTTTAATATTGAGCCTCATACATCCCTGAACATGTTCTGTTTCTGTCAGGGTTCCTATTCTCCCACTATCTGCATAGCCGGGATGGGCTTTGGCTAGACTTACGGGAAGCAGCTCTGCCTGGACACTTTGCCTGGAATGTGATCGTTCTGTCATGGAGACACTGAGCAGATTTGGAAGCTGGGCTTGTTGAGGACACCACACCTCTAGTTATTATTCATTCCCTTTCGACAAAACACTGTCTTCTCTATTCTTTTTACAGCAACTCCCAGAAAGAGTTCTCTCTGTATTTTTTGCAGGCTTTCTCCCCCCGGCTCTATTCTGAGCGGTGGTGGATGAGTGGTTCTCAGAGCGAGCTATACTCTTGTTCTATGTTAATGAGCCATCATCATGCTCAGCTTCCATAGAAGCCCTGATAAATTGCCCTGCCTGAGAGTTAAACGGCAGCCCAGTCCCTCTCTATGTGGCCTCTCCAACAAGTACTGAGAGCTGCCTGCAGGCTGAATCTCACATCAGGCCTACACTTCACCCCCTCACTATCCTAAAGTAAGCTAGGGTCTTGTTAGCTTTGTCAGTGCTCGCCAACTTGTTGAATAAGTAATTTATGTGGATCAGAATTATTTCTTTAATCAGCTTTAGTCATATGGCAGCCACTATCTCGGTTGCCAACATTATTATTCTGTTGTTTTCTTGGCCTGTGTTGGCGTGCTTTTGTGTATATAGAATATGTAGAGTATGTATATAGAATTTCACTGTGGGTGTTCACAAGCTTTGAACTATATGTCATATATGGTTGCTATGGCGCAACCTGAAAGCCCTCGATGTTAACTTTTAGCCAATTACTGGTAATTCACCATATAATAAGGATAAGGATTTGACTCATTTTATATTTCAGCAGGCAAGACCTACAAGTTCAGATTCATTTTTGGGACTATAAAGCTATAATGGGATTAAACATTATCGGATGGTGAAAGAGATTCACAGACAAGTTTTTTAGAATTTGTTTTATATTGGTATATTTGCTTTTTTTTCCACCATGGTAATTCACTGGTAATTCGCCTTTTAGAGACCCAGACGCCCTCTCTCTGTGTCTGGTCTGTCTGTACCTGGCACTGAGACCACAGATGGATGTTTGGGTTTGCGTTTTTTTTATTATCAGGCACTCTATCACTGATCGAGTACAGCATGGCCAGTGCAGTGCAAAATATCCATTAAGGATTCAGTTATTATGAAATACCTCAGACAACGAGACAGAACAGACACAGGTACCTGCACACACACACACCTCTGATTTGATTATTTAAATGAGAAAAAATGCGTTGGAGCTCGCGGTGTGTGGCCTTCCTGACAGCAGGGACACCTCTTTTCATGGATTTTCCGTGCGAGCAACATGCAGACATCGGTGGTATCTATCTCCCAACTGGGAAAATAGGTTTTTACCTGTATATTTCACTTTGGAGTCTAAAATGTTCAAATGCTTTGCGGTGGTTACTTATCATTTAATTCGGCCTTTTGAAGTGATCAGAAACCATTAGGCTACAGAGCCGGAAGCCTTATCACACAGAGCACATGCCTCTCTCACAGAGAAACACAACCCGCCTAAAGAGAGGGATGCCGACTGTTTGATGAAACACAGGCTAAAGAACTAAGCTAAAGAGCTTTGTGTTTTTGGGGCCTAATGGATATCCTTAATGGATATTAAATATTGGAATGCAGACCAAGTTTTTATCTATTCCACACTGGACTACACTTCTCCAAATAAGCAGCGCTATAACTACAGGAATTAGGAAAATTAATCTTGGATAGATTATTATTTCTAACATCACAATTTGTCACCAAGACATGACCAAGAGAGGTTGGTTCTAGGATTTTGACACAATATAAATGACATAGATTTTCCGTTGTTTGAAACCCTGAAATATCCTCTCAATGTAATTCTAAAATAAAATGAAATACAGGTTTTACTAGTGAGCATGATTTTTCCTTTCAAGGCCTTCACATCTGAAAAGTGTATTGTGTATACACTGGTATACATTCATTGGTGAAAACACCAGGGCAACACAACGTGCATTAATTAAAACACCTAATTGGAGTGGAAGGACAGGACATACAAATTAGTGTGCATTTTTTTCTTCTACACAGTCTTCTGTGTCATGCACTGTATCACCCACATCTATTCTCAAAAGAAACACAAAAATCATATTTTTTCATTGGTACAATAGCTGTTCTGGGTCTCATTGTTGCTCGGACACTGTAGCCCTCACCCCTTTTCCCACACAAACTGGAGTGTACGGAATGCTATTGTATGCCTTTATTGTTGTTGTTTGTTGCCTAGTGCACTCATTGCTCCACCCACCATTGTAACAAACTGATAAATGGCAGTTCATACTGTAATATGGACATCTATCACAAGTTGCTACACTTTTGATGCAGTAAGTGAGGAAGCAGTGCGCTCACTGAGAGAACAAAATAAACAAAATACAAAATAAATAAAAATAGATTGATGAGGGGTCATCTGGTGAATTAGTGAATCCGTACTTTATTCATAACAGGAAAACTGTGCCTTTTAATAAATAAATAAATCATATTCTGTGCAATTTCCAACCAACATTTTCTCAGTCACCGAGTTGATGAAAAGGTAAAGATGTATACTGTATGGTAAAGCACGACATAACCATAGCCCAACCATATCAACATACAGCTGCAAGTGATTCAATCCAATAACATGTCATTATTGGATTGAATTTTGAAACTATCATGTGAACAATAAGTTGAATACATTACATTTATGTTAATGGACGTTTGCTTGACATCAGGGCGTTAGTGTAAACAGTGTAAACGGCAGCCGCTCATCCAGTCTTTGAATTCATATGCAAACAAACTTTGATTTCTATGGGATTGATAAGGGTCATGCGTCTATATTCTCCAAATATAGATGTATGTAGAAGTTCAATTACAACACCTCCACCGTTGTCTCCTGTTACCTCATCCTTGTCAGAGTTGGCTCTAGCCTCAAATGTAAACTATAAATGTTAACAAAATGTCAGTCATGCCCCAGCTACGTGACAAAATGGTCAGGAGATAGCTTCCAGCCCCCAGGCAGGACTGGTGTGATGTTGCTAGTTCCTGGTGGCCATCTCACTCTTTACCTGAGATCACCCGGACACAGGTGTACCAAGCAGGCAGTGCTTGAATGGGTTCTTGATGTTCACCCTGATTCATGCTTTTTCACAACATGCTTTGGTCTTTTTATAGTGATTGTATTATGTAGTAGCAAATGGAATATAGGCCTTTTACACACAAGTGCTTGGAACTGAATTTAATGCTTTTGCGGTATAAAAAATACAGCAAAACATTTCCTGGTAACTTTTAATATTGCTTATACAGTACTTCCAAGGTATTACTATTTCAGATTTCAGGACTGTAGCAACAAGTATAACCTCTACCCCAATTCCAGCCTCCAACTAGAGTAATGAGCATCAACTGGAACATAAGTCAAGGGGGTGATATGACAAAGCCATAATGTAAGGCACTGTGAGGACCATGACCTTTAGACCGGCAAGGAGAATCCAGCCATTAATCTGAGCTCAACATCGGTTCCAAATAGTTTCCAAGCTGTTACGGTGACAAAACTTTTAAAACAGCCAACAGGTTTTTTGTATATGTGGAAACCTTCTCAGAATGTGCTCCATGAAATTATTATTATTATTATATACTATAATTAAATACTGTATATATTTTCTGTCGGAATGCAGGAAGTACAAACAAAATATTTCTAACTGTAATTATCTCTGAATCCACACTCACATGTGTGTCAAAGGAGTGACAGAGATAATGAACTCATTCTTCCTGTGAGTGAAGTAGGATGTCACAGACTATAAGTGAGAAGAACTGAGAAAAACAACTACCTGTCATTGCTACTACTGCTAATGATGATGCAAAAAGGACAATTCACTGCAGGTGCATCACAGTGTTAACAGATTATAGGTCAGGTCCTCTTAGACCATTAGCCTAGACCAATGGTTCTCACACTATGGGCCGTGACCCCCTGAAGAGATATGTGTCTTTATAATTCCTTCAAAATGTTGAAATAATCATGTTAATTTAGGAACTCTAATATTTTAGTATTTCTATTCTTATTTGTTAATCTCTAAGAAAATGTGCATACATTTCCAAATGCTAGTTTATGCTTGTTAATGATGTCTTTTTGGTGGGTTACAATTTTAAAAAGTTTGAAACCCACTATTCTAGGAGATTTATTAGTATTAATCCCATGTCCTTTTTTCTTTACTTGCTGTTATTTACCCAAAAAAACGTAAGTAGCCTCACAAAGATTATTAGACAGTTGTACTTATGTCTGGTATCCTCCCTGGAAAGGTCAGACATGCCAGCCAGATCAAAAACAACAACTGCAGTAATGGAGACATGTCATGTCGTATTCCACGTTCCAGGCCCATTTTCCCTGCCATAGTAATTTAGCAGTTTGCTTTAATTTCAGTCCATTTGGGTCCATACAGCAGGAAGTGAAGTCACAAAAGCAAAACGATGACTGAGATGTGGGGCTGTGTGTCCATCATTATGCCTTAATAACATCATTGGACGTACAATGGCCATTAGTGGACAGACGAACAAAAGTAATCATATTGCTTTACAACGTATCCTGATACAGTCTGGGCACTACAAGACATTACCTTGCATCCACGTTCCTTTTTTAGAAGCAGGACTACTATAAGTAGATACTGCTACAAGAACTCTGAGGCTTTGTCCCCATGCCTTAATCCAGTTGAATTACTATTGTTTGGTCTAACATTCACAAGATATTATGTAGAGCCCCAAGTGAAAGTAAAGTAAAGTTCACATAAAGTTCACAAGTGTTCCACTTTCTGTGAAAAAGAGCTCCTGGGTGTTCTCTTATGCCTATGCAATTTTCTATTGTTTAATCATACCAACTTTCCCCCCTAAGGGACACTGTAAAATGAAAATTACAAATGAAAGTCATATTGGTACAAAACATTTTCTAAACCAGCTGGCATTAATTCTCCCAAAAATTATTAGAAACAGTATGCTGTGAGCAACATGTTAAAGATGAAATTTTCACATCACAGCCTCATCAGCCTCAATTTAGATGGATGGAGTAAAATAAATGTGTTTTGTGCTAAATATATTACTGCTGTGTTGTACTGGAGGTGTAAACGTGTTTCCTACATAACTTAATAAAGTAGGACCGGGTTGTCCTTAGATCATCTTAGATCATAAATCCCTCAATTGAAATAGTGAATCGATTAGTGATCTACGGGAAGTAAGTCCACAATGCCTTTCATACATCCATGACTTGAATCTGACACAGACATTAAGGTGGTTGAGTCCGCAGTTTTTTCAACTTTAAATGCCATCCTGATCATTTAGATTTTTTCCAAAATGACATGTAGTGAGTACAATTAAGGAGCAAGTAGAGGTCAGTCATCTTGCTCAAGGATGATTTCAGGGAGGCGGGGGCATGCTGGGGATTCAACCCATGACCCTTTTAGTTGAAAACTGGCTACCCTAGCCGTTAACCTATCCCGTCCCTTATCACATAAAAGAAAGCGTTCACAACGGAAACACAAGACTGCATGGTGTTTTTTTAACTGGTCTTTAATTGATGTTGAAATGCTCAATAAGGATGTTTTGGGGGAAATTGATGGAGGCATTAACCGTTTTTTCTGCATGTGGAGGGTTACCAGATATGAGTTCACAGATATGAGTGTTCCGGCTGGTGGGTTTGTGGACATTGTGTTCTCTGTCCACTTATCCTGTTGCTCCCTCCTTTATTTGGTTTAGCCGCGATGAGAGGGGCTTTCTGTTCCAACAGGATACGTGGCATTCAACGCCTACCTAAAAGCAATTTTCCTCTTGCACTTATTCTCATATCTGAGGGAGAAAAGCTCCCACTCCTTGTCAGGAAAAGTCATTATTGTTGGATTGCTGGATTTGGCCTGGAACATCAAAGGTGTAATAGAGTATGTTGTACCATACAGGGACTGGGGTCACAAAGAGAGATAAATGGAAAGACTGTGTGTGGGAGACTGCTAAGCTGCTAAGTGCTGAAGCCAAATGGTTGTTGGACCACTGATGGCTATTTCGGCACACAGAATGATGAATGTATATGTTTATATGCTATGAGCATTGAGTTTTAAAACCTTACTGTAAACACAATACAATACTATATTTTTTTTATTTAATTGAATGGGTTGCTGTCCCCTCTTTTTACGCTCACTTAATATGTCATGTTGCAAATGAAGACAAATATGATTTTAATAACTAATGTCATATTACTGTGACATTAGTGACATATGGAGTGACATAAGTCACTCCATATGGTAGAAAATTGTAACATCCACACCATCCACACCAGTCTCTGTCACTATCACACCTCCACTTTTGTTACTCCAGTCTCTCTGTTCTGGTATTCAACGCTGGTTTGCTTCCCTGGTGTGGATTTTAGAGTGCCCCTATTGGCTCTGACGCCGAGCGCCTGTTTTGAACAACATCTCCTGCCTAGCGCTATTGATGCTTTTTCCATTCTCCTCTCAATAAACATCCTGCACTTGGGTTCCTATCCATTGTCATCTGGATTATTACAAAAATACAAAGTTTGTTCCATTCCATATCCTTTCCATTTTGATTGCATGAAAAAAATACAGTTCCACAATCCCAGTACATTTCCTGACATTAAAATGTATCGCAATAACAAAAAACATTATATAAATCCCCCCCACAGATTTCCAGTATGTCATCTAAAAATGGCCGATGGAAACATCTCTTTTCAATATCTTTCAATATCAGCTTGGGGCTCACTGGTTACCACACACTTTCTTGTTTTACATATAAATCACTGTCATGTTCGCAAAGGAAAGTGAAAGTCCATTTTGCAGGTAGCATGCCATTGCTTTGTAGAAGTGGCTGACATTATCACAGGAATCATAAGGTGTATTTATCCGTGGAAGAAGGTGGTACAGTATGTGTCCCCTTATGTTCAGTGCAGCCAGCATGTCGCCTATCTGGTTCTATTAAGTGTCTAATGTAACACAGTGGGACATGTATTGAATGTGCTTCGTTTAAAAAAACGTGACACCTGTTACCTTGTGTTTATCCAAGTTTGTTGTAACTTGGGCTGAGATGTAGTTCTGTTTAGTTAGAGATTGATCATTTCTCCAAGGTACCATGTCCCCTCCTTGCATCTGCTTGCTTTATTTTGTTTGCGTAAGTATAGGTGTGCCTGGAGACAGCTTTTATTAACCATCAACAAATATACCTACAGTCAAATGTTGTTGTGTGGCCACATCAAGAAACAATCTCATTTCCTTCTTTCATATTTTGACCAATAGCAGGTGGTGGAAATTAATGTGATTTAAAATAGACCTAACGACACATTCACCTCTGAATACAAATTTCAAGATTAAGCGAATAACAATTGCAGTTATGGATAAAACGTCCCCTTCGTACAGAGGCTGGAGCTTGTTGTTGCTGACGTCTTTAACCTGGTCATTACAAACCCAATATTACCTCCTCCATTAGCCAGCGGAAGGGGGCATTTAGAGGAGTGTTGTTTTTGCTAACACCTTGGCCTTTGTTACGTAAGCAGTCTCGAGGGAGCTGGATGGCTGGATGCTAGTCATTAGCAGAGCTTGGTGGATCTGTGTGACATCAACAGGGAACTGAACACCGTGTTCCTGCAGCAGGTCAATAGGTCCCTGCAGCTCTCTACTGCAGTGCTAGTGCAGCCTGCCTGTTTTGTCATGACATTAATGTCTGTACTCTGTAGGTCTCGGACTGCACAGTTCATCCTACAGGCCCATTTTGTCACATTTTTCCAGAGTAGCCAATATTTTAGTATACTGTGTTTTCAAATAGCTGATAAACCGCCACTTGTAAATTCAAGTAATATATACAAGGATGGATTCTGAAAGTTCATGTGTGCTTGTGTGAGTTTTTCATGGTGGTCATTTAACTGATTTATCACTGTTTGGTTTAATATACTACCGGCAAGTGGTTTTAGCTAATAGGGTGGGGTTTACTGTCCCCAGATATGGCCAAAAAAGGTAGTGAGTGTGTGTGTGTTTCACACACTGCATATGTATTTCCCAATGGGAGCCCTTGGTAATTGGAATTCACGTAAGTGGTGAGAAGGGAACAGGAGGATATGATTGCTTTCGGTGCTGAACCTCACCCATTCGCACCACACTAGTAATTTCCATTTTTATGTGCGACGATTCTCCCGGTCTAAACCTTCCCTGGGGAGGTAATGGACAGGTAAATGAAACAGAGAAATGACACTTCACAGATACGACCTGAGAGACTACGCCTATAGCGCTAATCAAACGCAAGACGTGATTACTACCAGTCCACAGACCTAAACAGGACATTACAAGCTGGTTGTACTCTCACGGTTGCTTCAGATCCACCGATATGCATGCCCTCCTCTTCCAGTAACGCATTAATAGACCCATTAGTGCCACTCAACAGCAGACAACCAGGCTCTCAATTCTGTAATTGATCAATTATCCTGATTGAGTCAAACTCTCAAAGCATGTTAAGCAGGTACAAGGGCCAATCTGTGCGTGCATGCTTGTGTGCTTTTTATATGTGCTTTTTATGTGTGTGTGTGTGTGTGCGTGTGTGTGCGTGTGTGTGCGTGTGTGTGCGTGTGTGTGCGTGTGTGTGTGTGTGTGCATGTTGTGCTATTACAAGTCAGTTGGCTTTTCCAGGTGCTGATTAATGCTTTCCCTTTCAAAGAGGGACCGTTGAGACCGTGTTTTGCACCTGGAATTGACAAATTCCAGCTGGCATTACAAATCCTCGTTGTACTTCTGAGTGGTGGTAAAGTTGACTGATAAAAACCTTTCCTGCCTGATGCATTCTGGGTAGCAGCAGATAATAATTAATCACCTCACACACTTCAATTAATCAATCATTAATTGGTAACACTTTATTTGAAGTGGTGTGCATAAGACTGACATGCCACCGTCATAACCATGACATGAAATCTGTCATGAACATGAAGGAGTCTTTATGAATGTTTATGACTTGTCATTAAGGGTCATTTGGTTAAGTATGTCATTTTTAATGTCAAGTTGACATTGTTTGGGATTTCTTTGTTATGACAACTTGACACTAAATAAGAGAGCATAACCTGTCGATGTCTTTGTCATGACAACTTGAACATGCCATGGCAGGCCTAATTATAAAACTTAATGTTAATATTACATTCAGCTGTTATATGTGGTTGGTTTTGAGATACATACACTATATACATATATTTTTTAAACATATGTTGTGCAAATACAATAAAGAAATAACTATCTTTTGACTTGTCTATTGCTTTTGTTAAGGTATTTTAAAGCATTTGACAGTGTAAATTCATTTAATGACAACTTAATGAAAAGTCAATATTGTCCCACTGTAGTTGAGCTCAAGGGAAACCAACCACAAATGACAGTTTAGTGTAATGTTAACACATAAAGCTAAATAGCTTATTTAAGTTTGATAATTAGGCCTACCATGGTTATGTTGTCTTGGCTAATGTCTCTATCCCCAGAGTTGGCCTACCTGTAAGCATCCTTGAGGAAGATGCACCCTATCTTCTCCATGTAATAGCAGCATGTAATTGTAAGTGAAGCAAATGGAATTGAGATATTATTTAATATTTAATTGAGTTCAATAGCAAGACAAGGCAGAATCCCACACCCATGTTAAAACAAAAGGCAGGAGAGCCTTTGCATAACACAGATACCCGGCTACCCAGAGACAGTCCCAGTGACTTTTTGACTTGACGAATGCAATCTGCATCTATCTATTGTCTGTTTTGTTCCCTGTGTTTGAGGTGTCATGTCCTAGACCAGGCTAACTCTTGAACCCCCCCTACCTTTTGGTGTGGCATCTGCCCTCTCCATTCATTGTAAATTAACATTTATTTACCTGTGTTTGAGCACAGTCAACCCCCCAGCTCAGTTCTAACCAAGCTTCATTTAATTGTCTGCTCTCCTTGTCTTAGAGGTGTGTCCCAGTCATTCCCCCCCCCCCCTCCTTATTGGCCACACCTCTAACCAATGACTGCTCACCTTACCTGTGACCGGTTATTTTGAATCTTAGAACTATTTAAGGTTGAGTCTTCTATTGGTTTGCCAGATTGAAGTATGGTGGAGCATTGTTAATGTGAAGCTCTCCTCTTTCTCCCTTGTGGGCACATTGTATTATTGCATTGTTATTAATAAACATGTTTCTTAATTAGCACTTTCAAGCACGGGCTGGTCTTAAGTTTGTCTGTGGTTATTTTTACCATCATAAGTCACTTTGGATAAAAGCGTCTGCTAATTGTAATTGTAATTGTAATTCATAAAGACTCCTCTATGTTCATGACAGGTGTCATGTCATGGTTATGACGGTGTCATGTCAGTCTTATGCAAACGTCTTCAAATATAGTGTTACCCATTAATCTACTTGTTGACAACGTCATACACGGCTGTGTGTGTATTGTTGCGTGTAGATGCATCGAGAGTTTTTAATAGAATTTAATTTAATTATTTTTGCCTCCTGATCAACTCAGTGACTGGATCGTCTTCATTACAGGCTCTTTTTATGACTGTAGCTGGGATGATTAATACTTAAAATAAAGTAGTTACCTGAGACACTAGTCTCACTACAAGGTGATCATGGCGGGGAGTGTTTGTAATAAATTCCAAAATCTAATGATGTGTTTAGACTAGCATACTGTAAATGCTGTGAAATTCAGAAATGCAAATTTTTTCCTTTTTTTTCTCCACTTAATCTAAGACTAATATTTATTTTGAATTGAAGTATTATAAATAACAGTCTACCAAAGCAAACTAACTTTACTGTTTGTCATTAAAAGCTCCCAAATGCTATTAAGTCTAGTGTTTTTCCCTTTAGGAATCACAATGAAACACATTCTTCAAGCAAAGCCATCTTCATTTATCCTTCATGGGTGGAGAAACAGAATGAGGCCAACGGGTCGCCTCTTATCAGACCTCTGCAATCGTTGCCCTGCTGGCAGTTTCATTACCATCTCCCTTGTAGCCTGCAGACACACCACGTATTCTTCTGTAGACACCAAAGAGATACAAATTTCCGCCGTAAGCATAGCTTCAGCTTCCCCCTGGTATTCCATTGGATACTGTTAGCCTTGAATTAGAAAAAAACAAAAAGGGCCTTAATTGTCTTGGCAGTCAGCTGGTCAGGACCAGTGCAGGCACCAAGACATGACCTGGACTGTTGGTTCTGGCTTACTGATCCCACAAGCGAATGGGGAACGGGTTATAATTGGAAGTAGTGTTAGGGTAAAGATTGTATCAAAAAGCTGCCCTTTAATTTAATGAGATGAGGGGATTCAACGGTCTCCAGAGAAAGAATGGTGTAAAATTAGACTGGTCTGCAACTTACATACAGAAGGGTTTCTGTTAACAGTTAGATCCTCAGTTCGGACACCTGTACTTAGTTGTGTAACCTTGTGAAAATGAATAAAGAGACACAGGTTCTCACACACACTCTAAATTATGTAGATGAAAATGAAAAAAGAATGCTCGTAATCACTATAGCCACCACTGCAACCTCTTTATTTGACTGAGAAACACAAATATCACCACCAGCGACTACCAAACTACCAAATTTACAGCAAAAGTCCCATTCATCACCTGTCTAACACATTTCCTTCTGCCCATTACAGTAGTAGTGAATTATTGGTTGGTACTTCGTAGAGCTTCTTTGTAATTATTCACAACTGTGTGGCCAACCTCTGCCCCGGGGGAAGTTTTTTCCCCAGCGGTGATGTAAGGCAGCACTAAATTAGGAAGAGTTTTATTACAACTGACAGTAATTTGTACTGACTCAGAGCTGGCCACGGTCGACCGCATCTTTAAGGTTAAAAAATTAGAATTGTGGGGTTGGAGCTGGACTCTCTGTGGGTGGAGTCAGAGAGGAGGATGCTGTCCAAGCTACATGTCATCATGGACAATATCTCCCACCCACTCCATGACGTGCTGCTCAAACACAAGACTCATTCCACCAAAATGCACCACAGAGCGCCACAGGAAGTCATTCCTGCCTGTGGCCATTAAGCTCTATATTTCCTCCCTCTAGTTCAGTCATTAAACTGGACCTTATTACCTGTTTTTTGTGCAATAGTAATAAGTAATGTTTAATAATTAATGTGCAATATTTTTACATACCCACACTGCTTTATAATGTTTAATAATTAATGTGCAATATTTTTACACACCCACATATTTTCTTTATATTTGTTTTAATATATACTTATATTCTTCTTTTATATATTTAATATTTTCCTTCTTTTCTTATAATTTTCTTTATATATATTTATATATTTCTTATTTACTTACTTTTGATTGCACTGTAACAAAATAATTTCCCCTCATGGATTAATAAAGTATTTCTGATTTCTGATATCTAATATTATTTTCAGGTCGTCTATAACCACTGACTTTCTACTGTAGTGCAGACCTGAGATTTACCTCTGTGTTATTGTAATACGTTTTTTATCTAAAACAGATGCAATTGCAACAACATTACAAAAGTGCTTTGTTTTATGCATGCCCCTCAAATTCCTCTCTACTACTCCCACTACGGTTATATAACAACACAAATAGTTAGAAACAATGAAATTACTGATTTCCCTTTGCCTGCAACTTTAAATCTAGATTCTCTGGGCTATCCAAATATTACATTCAATTTGAGATTCAAACAGTCCTTTGATTATAGGCATGGTTGTAGGCATGATTAGAGGCATGTCCATATAGTTAGCTATACTGTACCTCATTCTTGAGAGCCATATAGTGAATCATTGAATCCGGCTGTCTCTGCTATATACTGTATGTCTTTGCTTTCACATTCATTAATGCTGCACTTGCATTGTGCTGACCAGGGCAGCCACATGGCATGGAAAAAGGAATGAGCGCGGGGAAAGAGGCAGAATGGAGTAAAGGCATGTAAAGCCAGCTGTGACTGGAACTGAGAAAAACAGCAAAGAGCGATGATTTATTCCAAACATACAGATTCATTTGAAAACAGCACAACCGCACAACAGGACTGGAGAGCTTGGGATGGCATTTTAACAGATATACTCATACAGATATACTCAGCGTGTTGAAAGGAAAATGTAGAACAAAATGAGCTGCCTTACCACTCTTTATTGTAATAGGAATATTTTACCAGCTGTTTTTGGTAGCTAATATAATTAGGGGTTATTAATTACCTCATACAACACATAGGCAGCCAAGAGCTGCTGTGAAGATAAAAACATACAATACAGTTTGTGAAGGACTTTCATAAGCTATAAAGACTTAATGTAGTGTAGTACCCTATTAATTCAACCGTTGAGGAATAGAAAGATGTTAAATTATAACAATAAACCAATATCATAATATATTATCTTATGACCTTCTGTCTATGGTTAATTCTGGCGAAATCAAAATTTCATTTTGCAAAGGCATCCACTACATGCAGCCACATACTCATTTTGTAAGCACTCATTTGCTAAAATAAAATGTCGTATTGCAACCTAAGTTGATAACACTTAATTTGAAGGGGTGTGCATAAGACTGACATGACACCGTCATAACCATGACATGAGACCTGTCATGAACATGAAGTCTCTTTATGTTTATGACTGTTGTCATTAAGTGTCATTCAGTAAATTATGTCATTTTTAATGTAAGTTAACATTAAACAACATAATCTGTCATAAACATGCTATGGCAGGCCTAATTATCAAACTTAAAAAAACTACCGGTAGCTTTATGTGTTTACTTAAACTGGTTGTGGTTGCTTTTGACATTGGCTGTCATTAGACCATTATAATTGTGTCATGAACATTTTCCTTGTCCTCAACTACAGTGGTAGAATTTGGACCTGTCATATAGGTGTCATTACATTGTATTACACTGTCAAATGCATTTCGAACAATGTCATGAATACTTTCCTACACCTCAACTACAGTGGTACAATTTGGACTGTTGTGTTATTACACTGTAAAATGCTTTCAAAAGCAATAGTAAGTAATAGATAGTTTGTCCTTTATTGCATTTGCACAACACCTTCCTTTTTGTTATTTTTTATTGTTATTTTTAAACATATTTTCTGCACTTGCATTTTGGCACTACTTTTGATATTTTGTACTGAAAAAAAATAAACAAATAACTAAATAACAAAACAATTCCTTGTTCTTAAAATTGAAAAAATAAATAAATAAGGAGTGTCGTGGAGAGAGAGTAGGTGCAAGCCAAAAGAAGACCCGACGAGGCGAGGATATGGTAAAAATCCGCGTTTAATTCAAAAAGGCTTAAAGCTGAACAGAAACACTCCAGGGCATTACCCAACAGGTACAAACAATGACCGACGGTACTTCGCACCGACGGTCCAGCTTAAAAAGTCAGGTCGTGACAGTATCTTCCCCCCTAAGGCACGCCTCCTGGGGGGAGGTACCACAGGTGACCGGAGCAGTAGCTAAAACACTTCTAAACACTTCTGCTCATATTACATTCTGAAATGATATGTAAAGCACAAATGGGTTCAATACAGAGCAACCAGTATTCCCAAAACATTTCCCCACAGGTCCACGAATGTCCACTGTCAAATACAAGGAGAAAGCGAATATTTTTTGTTCAATGAGGATGTTCATGCTAGATATATCCTTCTAATGCATAACAAAGTGATGTTGCACATACTCCAGTTGTGGACAAACGCAGTCAAAGCCTGCTATGATTCTGAATAATGCTTAAATAAACGTTTACCAATGTATAGTGGCCTAAGGTGTGCTTTCAAGTGAATAATTAGCTGTCAGCACGAGGATATATTGAGCTCTGCTCTTTAAGTGCCAGACCATTCAGGATTGATGTATGGGCCAACCACTAAAAAAGGGCGATCACAGCAACTCCTGAGAAAGTCTCTTGACAAAAAATTGTACTGCAAATGTGCTTATGTAGAAGTTGTGGATGTAAGCTCACATATTTTCAGGGCAAACCCACCACCGATCTCTCTCTCTCTCTCTCTCTCTCTCTCTCTCTCTCTCTCTATTTCTCTCTCTCTCTCTGCTGAGATTATTTTACATTGGCATAAGGCACATTCTTTTCTGTCACATTGAAGATTACTCCAGGCATGCTTCACAAGTACTTTGCTCCATCCTGTCCTGGGCTCTTTGTACTTTTGTTGCTGGCCGGATGAGCGCTAGAGATGAGTGATGAGACATCTACTTGTGGCTACAGTTCATTAGCGAGACATTAATACTTGGGGTTCACTTCACGAGAAATGCTTAAAGTCCCATCTGTTTTAAGTTCACAATTGGCATTAAATATTCTGCTTGTATTACAAGTAATTTTTAACTTTTCTTTTCCTCTCCACCAGTGCTTTAAATTGGGAACATTACCTAGATCCTGCTCCCAGGACTGGCCTATAGTCCTTTACTAAGTTTTTAATAATATTAATTACTAAAAAAGAAATAAGTTGTTTGTATAGTCTATTTAGGCTGTAAATAATGAACCATTTCCTGCATTATTTTGCATGAATGCTAATAAATTACCAGATCTATTACAATGCCATTCTGGCACCTCATGCAGTATTGAGGCTTACTGAATTGTTAGCTAGCCTAGCAAGCCACAATACTGCATTCACAGGAAGGCACCAACACACATACTGTAGGCCAAAGTCAAAGTCATTTTATTTATCATATGCACCAAATAACACAGGTTCATTCTGTACAGAGAAATTCTTATCACATGGCACTCAACATCTATGCAGTAGGCATTAAGCTAAAATTAAGCAAACAAAAAAAAAGGTTTAAAAAGTTTAAAAAAGTTTAAATAAAAGTTAAAAAAGTTAAAGAGCACAACAATATAACTATAACAATGATACAAATATATAGTAAGTATACAAGAAAAATGTAGCAGCAATCCTGATAAAAAACATTATATATACATTATATATATAAACATTATATTATATATTTACATTATATAAACATGTAAATATACAATTATATGTATATATAATATATATACATTATATAAACATTATATATTATTTACAAACATTATATATATACAAACATTAAATATATATTTAAACAAACAGCCTATTATTTAATATCTTATTATACCTTATTAATTAATAATTTTTTCACATTATAATATTAATATGTTACCTCATAGTTTTGTCAACATCGTTATTTCTTTTTTACGCCTGCTACTTCCTGAGGGCATTTCCATCTTCCTTCTACAAGCCATATGTTGTGTACCCGAAGAGTAAGGAAACCGACAGTGGGGAAGTCTTAATTTGTAACACTATATTGAGACCCACTCAATACAGGTCATCACACCACTACTCCATTTTAGGTCTGCTAACTAAACAGAAATGGTGAGAGTTCTACATAGGCCCAAGCCAATCAGGGCCTGTCAATTAATGATATAATTCAATCAAACACAAGGAAAAGGGACATGCACCATACTTAACATATTTTAATACAACACCAGGGCCGTGGGAAGTAGGGTTGCTGAGGGTGTTGCAGCACCCCCTGTTGGAAAGGGCAGACATCACAGCACTGCCAGATGCAAATACAAATAAACATAGTACAACATTTTAAATAATTATCCTGTGGTTGTTTACCTAAAAATGGATCATAGTCAATGGAAGTCACGTATCTAGCTACTAAGCAGTCGATATAGCCTACATCTAATCTAATCAGCTATGATTCCTGAAGCATGACAGAAACGAAGCTCTCATTTTATCATGGTTTTGTTCAGATCCCATGGAGCAATACTAATGAAAATGTATATCTGTACACCAAGTCACTTTGCATATTTGCCTCTGTTAAAGACCAATTAGATTTTGTTTACTCTTGACCTTGGAGCCAGCACTTGAAAACCTGCAGTCAACGCATCAAATGTCCATGCTGACACATGTTCTCGAGGTGCACGGTAATGCAAGGTAACTGTGATGACAAAATGTGCGTCTAATGTGTGTAAAAATTGGCAACATCTGAGTGGCCTCTTTCCTACAACTGAAGAGCACAACCTCGATGTGTGAAATTGCTTTACAACAGATAAACAAGTAAACAAGTAAACAAGGCTATTTATTTATCTATCAAGTAATCTGAGTAATTAGAGACTACAGATAAGGTAAACCTGCAAACCCCAGGATAATGCTGTGGCATTATATAGCCATTATGGTCCATGGTGAAGCCCATAGCCTATAGTTGTATGCTAGTGAGATGCAGGCTAATGATGCAGACTTAGCCCTCTAATTCTTCCAATAAATAGGAGGCTTCAAGGTGGGCAACTACCGACAACACATGAACATTTATATAATAATATGGAGCGTGGACAGTTACAGGACGGTTTGTGTTTTCTGATAGCTCGGTTGTTTGGATAGTACTATACTTTTTCATTGTATACTTGCTGATTGGTGGTGATGACTGGACACCTTCAAAAGTTCATTTATATGCAAACAAAAGGTTTGAACACCTTATTATTAAGGTTCTGGCTATTCTGGCGGTTCCCGTTGAGTCTGTGAAATAATTGGTTGCAGAGGTTATAGACAAACTACAACATCTTCTATACTGTTACTTTGGCCTCCGTATAGCTACTTTTTAATAAACTCATCTGTCACCGGAGAGTGGAACATTAAGTCCTAAAAAAAATAAAGTCAGACCAATAGAAATTTAATATTCTGTTATAAAATACATCACATCTCAAAATGTCCTCTCTCTCTTGGACATTAGAGACTCGCTATCTCTGTCTGCAACTGTGAATGTTCTCTCTCTCCCAGTAAAACCCTATTTACCAGGGATTTAACACTCACGCTCATGAGCCATTGCACACAGGGTGGGAAGGATTACATTAATGAACAAGTTTGAATTCCAGGCTGGTGTCTGTTGTCTGATGCTGCTATGATAAGAATAGGTAATCATTGAAACTTAATGCATTTATATCATCGCAGGGAGAGGGAGGGCTTCTTGTCTTCATACCTGCAGGTGCTATAATCTTAGTATTCAGCCAGTGTGGTGCTGTGCAAATGGATGTGCACTGAACCACAGAGGCTGTCTTAATCTTGCGCCGGCCTTCGCTCAGTCAGTCTGATTATTCCTCGCTCTCTGGAAACCCCCGCTGCAGAGCTGCTTTCTGCTGATGTAGTTTGTCTCAAGATTCAACCACCTCACTGAGGATACGCATGATCTCTCTCTCTCTCTCTCTCTCTCTCTCTCTCTCTCTCTCTCTCTCATCCTTCCTAGGTCAGTAACGTCATCAAAGTGGATGTGCAAACCTTGAGCAGGAGGACACAGTTGGTCCTTCAGGCAGGTTATGTGTTAGTTGTGGATGTAACACTTCAATAAGCGGTTCATGGTATGCTTTACACCCCCGATTAACAAGTTCACCCAGATGTCAAGCTGCGCACCCCTGGTCACAGGGCCATATTGATTGTGTGAGACATTGCGGTAGGCAAGAAAATCGATTCCAGTGGTCTATTGGGTTTACAGCATTGATCTGTACCCTTGTGTCAAATCTGGAAGTGCTCTCTTGATAAAGACTTTAATAACTGCTAGAAATACAAGGAGCTCTTTGATGACATTCAATAGCTTGAAGCCCACATTGAATTATATTCCTTTATTGACGTTAAGATTTTGAATTGGATGCAACTAGCGATTCACAGGACTCTGGATAACAAAACAGAGCAAACAGACAGTGAGAAGCCAGAATAAAGAATGTGACTTTAAAGGTTCAATCGGAGATCATTCTGCAGCCATTAGAGAAACTGTCACGATCAGCGCGCACAGGCCTATGCGCACTCCGTGCGTCCCTTTCCTATTGCGCACCTGGGAGGGATTAGCCCCACAGGTGCGCCTCCTTTAATTTTGATTAGTGGACTATTTAAGTTCTGCCAACAGCACAAGGTGCTGTTGGCTGGTCATTGTTTTTGGCTTATGCCCTGTACGTTTGATTTTGTTTTATTATTAAAACCACGCTTTAAGCGTTGCAACTGCTATACCGCCTGTGTGTCGTCCTCTGGCTCGCACTTACTCTCGCTCATCGCACACAAACCGCTATAGAAACAACACGTTTTTTGTTTCAAATACGAGAACGCAACCAACTCCTCACCTGAAAACTCAGCACATGACTGTGGCGCCCCAGAGCACATGCATTAGTGTCTCTCACTCACAGCTCGCTTCCCCGCCCTCCCTGATTCCCCCAAACTTGCCCGCACAGTTTTCAAACTGTTTTCAAACAAAGCAAGGCAGTTTGCAGTAGCAAACCGGGGCGACTTTTGTGATTTGGTGGGCGCTTTACAGTGGGACAAAATGTTGTATTGTCCCTTTAAATAAAATCCTAGGCTTTAGAAGCACAGAGAAGGTTTGAACCCCTTCACTCATCCTCACACACTGTAAGAATGACTGTTGAAGTCATTATTAACACAAGCTGGGTTTAGTGAGCTTGGCATTTCTTATGAAAAAACCCACATAACAGCTTAAGCCTGTAAAACGTAGACCGTAGACATGAGGAAATAATGGTAAAACTAGAAAAGAGCAATGCACTTAAGTATACTTTTCTACCCTTTTACCTAATTTTAGCCCATATTTGAGTGTGAGCAGAAAATGTCATTATTAAGATGGTTGTATGAATAAGGCATCTTCCATCCGTGCATTTTATTTTCAAGCCTAATGTGCTGATAAAAGAATGCAGTCGATCTGAAATTGTTGTTGTTAAGGTATTGCTGTCTGTTTTCAGACTTGTACATTATCCATTACCAAAATTCATATACTACAATAATGCAATATGAATTCTCAATCTAAATCTAATATTCTTGCACAGTTGCATGTGGTAGAAGAGGAAAGGCCGATGCATTTCTATTTGTCTATTTATCTCAACATAAAAGAAAAATGTAATGTTCTTGTTTTCTTTATGCATAACAGAAGTCAATATGTGTGTACGCATGCCCTCTGATGAGCCAGAGGCCTATTTCTGTTTGTGAAGCCCACACAAACTGTTCCTTTTCACACTGAGTCATCTGGCCCCATCGTCGTTGTGATGAATATATTTCAGCTATGCAAAAGAGAGAGCCAGCATCTGATTCACTTTGTATAGCCGTATAAAGCAACTGTGGCCTCCAGGCATTGTCGGTCAAAGCAAGTTGTATTTGAAAGAACTTTACACAAATTGATCATTTTACAGTACATTTGTCTTGAGAAAAAAACAACTTTTTTTTGTCAGAAATGCTACAGATATGCAGGGAAATATCACAAGAACTTAAAATTGTGTTAGTGGATTTGTTTTAAAGTAAAGATAATGTAAAGACAGACAGATAGGTTGGCTTACTGGATCTCTTTTTTTAAAAGCAGGTTATTCTGCATTTCCTGTTGCGGTTCTAATGTCAACGACCACATATAATCATATAATCATATAAACCAAACAAAAAGCTTTCCAATGGGACTAATATCAAAGATCTTTAATATCAAAGACTCAGTGTTTTTTTTTTAATGTTTCCAACAAAACATCAATTTGGCTCTATTTAAATGTATCAGGGACCGTGTGGGGGAGAGTTACAGTCTCATTTCAGCTTTCAGCTGGACACAAGGTCAAACATATAAAATTCTTCACACAAATATGAATGTATTGACAAGGAACAGTGGAAAACAATGAAACTATAGCTGGAGGTCCTGGCCATAAGAAGGCTGGGCAAGAGACTGGGCTAACCATGCAATGGGCTGTCAAATCAAGTACCAAGTATTGCACCTACTTTGCGGACTGCCAAGATCCAAGCACAAATGATTGTTTGTAGCCCCCTAACTCGCCCTGCAGAGATAATGACAAATTATTATTAATTAAAGTAATTAGTAAAAATACCTGCCAATTTAAGGTGATTGATTTTTGGTCCCCTAAGCTTTCTTCTCATGCTGCAGAGAAAATGTTTTGTCTGACACATACTGAATGCTATTTTGTAAAAAATTAATTCATTCATTAATTAAAACATTATAGAATGAGAATATATGGCTGGACCTATTTATCAGATTCCCTTGTCGTCATAATTACTGTAAGCTTTTTTGTCTTTTATTATTTATTTTGAATTATAATTTTTTTTAATGCATTCTGTGTTGTTTCTGTTTATAGGCCTAGTGTATATTTTTATGTTGTGCTGTTAGCAGAAGAGGATAAATGCTCTCAACCCACCCTTGTGCACTCACACAGTACGGATGCACATCATGTGGCAGGATTCATTTTAGTAGGGTTACACAGGTGCCTTGCCCTCTATGTGAAGAGACCACATAAACAGAGAGGACATCTTGTCTGAAGCATCTTAGGGCAGTGTTTTGTATGTAGCAACACTATATTTATTCAGACTTGTATTACGACCACGGGGGCCATACCTTGCAATGAACTGCGTTAATAAATGCTTGTCATCATCTTACCCTAGGCATGTGTTGAGTGTCAACCACATCCCATCTGCTCCACAGCTAAAATGGAACATTAGGGAATGATATTGGGGAATGTCCTGCTCTGTTAGATCAGCTCTTACAAAAATGAAGCACTTATTTAGGCTGTTAGCAATTATTTTGAGGATTGACTGATACATTAAAAGGTAATGTATGTTGTAATGTACATGTATAAAAAAATTCTAAATGCATAGCTAAGTTAGCCCTGATGACATGCTGCTGTCAATATTCTAACAGAATGTTGTTTGCTAATGATAACTGGTGTATAACCTATTCATCTATTGGCAAATGTACTTATTGTAATTCGCTTTGGATAAAAGCGTCTGCTAAATGGTGTAAATGTAAATGTATGGCACTAATGCACATTATCTACAAAACATTCTACAAAACGTTCTTTGGAACTTGGGGTAATTTCACCAGTTTGGTTTTAAGCTTTAAGTCTTCTGGCAGACTTAGTAGGAGTGCATCAGCCGGAGCCTCTCTCTCTATTCTGTCTGTCTCTCTGTGTCTGTGCACATGCCAGGGTCGGCGTCAGAACGAAGCTAGTGGGGGGGGG